>PVIW01004033.1:94909-145800 GCA_004026585.1 Noctilio leporinus | reverse complement strand
GGGAACGGGGTTGGGGGGAGGGGGGAGGCAGAGGCAAAGAAGGGGAGCAGCTTAGACAAGAACCTAGTATAAAGGAACCATGGACATGGACAACAGGTGGGACTAACTTTGGGGGGAATGGGTGGGTGGGGAGGGGGACAGAGGGGAGCAAAAAGGGGATGGATGTAATACAACAACAATAAAATTAAAAAAAAAAATGCATAAGAAGAGCAGGACAGGAAGGATGAGAAGTGAGAAGAGAGAATGTGAGGCTTGCATGTGATGGAAGAACTGGTGTCTCCATAATTCATTACCCAGGAAGTGAGCTTCCCCATGGTGGGGCTGATGTCAGACTCTTGAGTCCCACCACGTTCTGTAAGCTGACTGTGAACACTGATTTCTTTCTGCCCGTTTGGGTCACCATTCCCCTCAATTGATGACCAAGATAACACGGGAATTTGTTTATTCAAAAAGTCCAGAGTAATGGTATCAGACAACCTTGCCTTACCTTGCTAGAACCTCCAGTTAAGACTGGCTCCCTCTCTCTCTCTCTTTTTTTTTCTTCTAATGCTCATTTTGAGGTAGTTTGCTTTACAAGCAATATAAAGAAGTAATGAACTGATTTAGGAATGTATCAAGGATTGCTTATACTAAGCCCCAGCTTTATGTCCAGTTCTAGAATGGCCTCTGCTAATAATGGGTGAGTTTTCTTAGTATAGATAGAGGTCTTGTTCTTTGTCTCCCTTTTCCCATTATAGTGTGCATTTTTTGCTATCTGGTCTTTTGCATACTTCATATGCATAGCTTGCCCATCCAGGTATTGGGGAGCCTCTAATGCAGGGGTGCCAAACCCATTTTCACCAGGGGCCACATCAGCCTCACAGTTGCCTTTGAAGGGCCGAATGTAATTTAGGACTGTATAAATGTAACTGCTCCCTAACAGTTGAGTGTTAGGGCCGGATAAAGGGCCACAGGCCTTGTGTTTGCCACCTGTGCTTTAATGGAATCATTTGCTGGCTTTGTCCCACAGCTGCAACGAGCACCCTGCCCAAGGAAGAGCTGGGTGAGAAAGGTGGCCCGAGAGAAGCAGATCACACTCAGGAGACCCAGCCCAGGCCCACAGTCGACAGCCATGAGCCCAGGTTGGGCCCACGGCCTCGATCTCACAACAAAGTCCTGAATCCACCTGGAGGCAAATCCAGCATCTCCTTCTACTAGAGAAGCTATTGCTTCCCCTGTAGCCAGATAAGAAACTCACAAGATAGGATTTCAAATATAGTTTCCTTTAGCCCAGAGGAATGGGGGTAGAGAGAGGGTCTGTTGCATATCTGAAGCCACTGCTCAGGTCCCATTGCCACCATGAGAGCCACAGACTGCCAAGAAACACATCTTAGTGATGTGGAAATGTGGCTCCTTGGTGAACACTGTAATTTTGTATATGAGAGGAACTCTTAGATGGGCTGGGTGGGGAGCTGGTTCAAAGCCACGGGAGCCTGATGAAGTGGTATCTTCCGTGTCCTTGTTGCGTCAGCAATCTGCCAGCCATTTGGGTATCTAGAAATCACTTAACATAGTAGCAGAGTTTAAAGCCTTAGAAAGAAATCCAGAAACAATGTTGGGCATAAACCAAGAAGTTGTTCTAAGTCTTATGCTCTATGGAGAGATTTTTACCCTGATCTTCTGTGGTGATCTGACACGATCTGCCTTTTGCTCACAAGGGAACTGGTCTTGGTCTATTCAGACTGGTTTTGCTTGTGAATTTTTTTTTTTTTTTCCCACTCATCCCAAAGTCTTGGCCTTTGCTCTTTATCAGTGATGTGGACAATTCCTCTGTCTCCAAGGCCTACTGACTTCTGCAAGACTAAAACTATCCACAGACATCCAGGTAATTAGGTTATTTAAATCCTTCATGTGTCTTCCTTTATCCCTGTTGACATTGGGTAGACAGATGCTTGAGAACCTTGGGGTCTTAGGTTTGAATTCTTTAATAATACCTGAAGAGCTATTCTTAAAACAGCAGTTTTACACAAGTAACTATTGACTGGTCTGTTTTCTTACACCTTTCTAGAAAAAAGTTACTCAGGTACACCAAAGAAGAAAAGTTTACGTAGGCCACCCTTTATAAAACTCTGCAGAACCTCTGGACCATATTCCTTTTCCAGAAGAGACTTGGAAACCTTAGGGTAGATTTACTAGTTTAGCAGCAAAGCCTCAACTGGCTAGTTGAGTTGCTTTTCTCTGTCAGGCGAAGTTCCCCCCCTTCCAGCCTTCTAAAGGGTATAGTCTCCATTCGCTCACACTGGACCAATAGTTAACATATGAGTGCCTACACAGCAGATGCCAGGTGGTAGAAATGTCTTCATTATTAAAACAGGAATGAAACAGCTGTGTCTAGTTCTAATCACAGTGGCTGAGACACTGAGTGCCTGCAGGAGCTGCCTGCCCAACTCCTCCATACACCCGCACCCTGAGGGGACCTGCACGTGGGTTCATCAACCAAAGAGTTTCCCTCCTTTCAGTTGCCCTGGTGACTTTGGAGCCAAGAAATACTCATTCCATGTGACTTGTATCAAATACCTCCTGTCTCTATGCCTCAAATGGTCATTTTTAAGAAAGTTGTTTGGAATTCAGAGCATTTTTTTCTCCGTTAAAAAATGTCGAAAGTGGTGGTTAGTTTTTAAGCCAAAATACACTAACTTGTTTAACTTATAATGAAATGTGCTAAAGGTGGAAATGAGCTGCCATTTATAACTGCATTTTGCTTTTTCATACATAAAAAAACGATTAGTGAATTCCAAATGAGGTTGCTAGGAAGAACCCCTGACATCGCACTGCTGGCCCTACTGGCCTCACCCCCACTGTCAGCTGAATGAGAGGAAGAACTCTAGTTCTGTCCACTGGCAAGGATTTCTGGGGTGGAAATGAGGGAACCCAAAGATGGGAAGAGAGGCCTGGGGCATGAGGAAAGCAGGAGCTATAGCAAGAGCCTCTGGGCAGCAGTGGTAACTGGAGCTTTTCTCCTCATCTCCCCTCCCTTTTCCTCCCTGGGGTCGCAGGAGCAGGTTTAGGGTGCCTGGGTGGTCTGTCCACCATGAGAAGTGGAAGAGTTTCTGCACCTATGCACCCGATGGGGCCGCCATCTGTGCTTGAAAATGCTCTGTACGTTAGGGCTCTGTATCTGGAAGATTCATGAACAATTAGCATCCTGTTCTCAACCTCTAAGCTGCATTGGGAAATTACCAGTCTGTATTTTTCTCAAGCCTTAAAACTTCACGTGCATTTGGTGCCAACTTTTTTCTAGAGCTGTATCAAAAACAACAAACCTGTACTTACATGACAGTGTAATTTTGATAAGCACATTTTGTTATTTTCACAAGGCAGAACTGGGTATTAACAGTTGAATTAAACTTAATAATCATGTACTTAGTCTTGGCCTACTTGTTGTCTTTGTGTCTCTCTGTGTGTACACTCTTTCTTTGACACGTCCATCCTCCAAAGTGCCTAATTTCTGCTTCCCTTACAGCTTTTTATCGGTGAAGGGGTTTACTGCTGGTTTTTTGTTGTTTTGTGTGTGTGTGTTGTGTTTTTTGGGTTTTTTCGCCAGAGGATGCCCAAATTTTAATTTTCTTTTACTTGAAAACCAGAGACTTAGCTTTGAGTAGAACGAATGGGAATGTACAAGAGTTTTTAGTTTCTATTAGCTAATGGTCCATTTTGTTTTTCTTCCACTGCTTGTTTTCCCGAAGAACTGAAGGTAATGAACTTGCCTCTGAATTGGTTCTGAAACTCTCCAGTGATGAGCCTTGTAATGATGAGTGCTGAGCTGTTAGAGTATGCCTATGATTCAAACCCTGTAGAAAAATTTAATGTATTTCCTTCTTACATATTGCTATTGCATATGTCTTACAAGCAAACTTAATATCCTTATATATCACACATGATGTGTATTCAGGGTGATGAAACTTCTCAGGCTGCCCACCTGGAGACTTCCCCTAGAAGGAGGTTCTGCACTGTTCTGCCTGCTGGATCAAGGCCAACTACCAGGACAGCACTTCAGAAAGAAACCCTACATGGGTTACTTGACATGATCTTTTCTCTTTTTAAAAAGATTTGCTTATTTATTTTTAGAGAGAGGAGAAGGGAGAGAGAAAAAGAGGAAGAGCAACATTGATTGGTTTCATCCCACACACCTCCAGCCTGGGACCTGACCCACAACCAAGGCATGTGCCCTAATTGGGAATCAAACCAGCAACTTTTCACTTTGCAGAGCAATGCCCAACTGAGCCACACCAGTCAGGTCCAGACATGATCTTTATTTGTTCATCTGAAAATGTCTTTGGGAGTGCAGCTCATGTTCCGAGACTGGGCTGGGCTCTGGCAACTACCCATGTGCAGCAGCCACTCAGCCACAGGTGAGCACTGAGGTCTCTGAGTGTCAGAACCTATTTGTCTCCAGAGGTGAGGCAATGGCTTAGTCTGAAAGGACCAAGGTAGCTCCAGCTCTGTTAAGGTGAGGGGTGAATACTATCAGAGGGTTGCTACTTCCAAGTCCAGTACCTTGTCCATAAATACACTTGCTCTTAATGGAACATTAATTTGGACTATTATTTTTGTGTATCAAACCTTGCAAAGATGTACATACTTCCTCTTGTATTATTCATTTCATTTCTTCTGAACTCATCATGCTCTTAATCCCTAGCATTCTTGGAGATCATGAAGTATGTGTGACTACAAAGTGCCATCTAAAATTCAACTTGGGAAGAAATGAAAGGGACATTATAGGGACCTAGGTGACTTTAAAGCAGGCATTAGGAATACTTAGAAATTAAAGTAGAACTTTTGAAATCTGTGTGCCCATGTGACATTGTATTAGGGTCTTGTAATGATAAAAAGAAAAAGTTAATGAGCAAAACTAACAACAAGCGAAACAGAACCAAGTGTATGAATACAAGGAATAGGCCTGCAGTAGTCAGGAGGAAAGGGGTAGGGGGGAGGGGGGAGGCAGAGGCAAAGAAGGGGAGCAGCTTAGACAAGAACCTAGTATAAAGGAACCATGGACATGGCCAACAGGTGGGATTGACTTTGAGGGGAAAGGGTGGGTGGGGAGGGGGACAGAGGGGAGAAAAAAAGGGATGGATGTAATACAACAACAATAAAATTAAAAGAAAAAGAAAAAAAGAAAAAGTTGTATTCCACATTATCTTTACAAATCTGAAAGTCCATACTGTAATAAAAATTCTAGGTAGGTTGAGCTCCCAAGAGTATTCTAGTTCATTCTTCAGTAAGCATCAAGCGTTAACCATCATATCATCATGTTAAAACTTAATTTTGTTTTAACCAATTCCAAGGAACAAATATGTCTAATCATGTTACTAATAAAAATAAAGTTGATGGCCAAGTCAGTTGACCTCTCTTGGTTGTAGGAACTGCCCTACTGTATGTGCTACTTAGGAATTTAGAAGGGTCAAATTTCGGGGTGGTGGGGGGACTGGGGGAAGCAGAGGTCTTAAACTTTCCCTGAAACACTCATTAGCTTTCTCTGGTAACTTACTGTGATGCAAGTGGCTGAGGTTCCAGGAAACCCCAGAGTATTACTTGCCAGTTCCAAGGAAATAACCTGGAGGACTGGCTGTGAAAGACATGGGTTAATAAGTACTTAGGTGCCCATCAGTGGAGGCTACCTGGTGACATTTTTCTGTAACATAGGAACAGAAAACAAATGTGGGGTAGGGGTTGGGGGGTATGCCCTGTGCGCAAGCAGTGTGAGATCAGACACTAGCTATTTCTCTGCAGTTCTTTACAGTCCGGACTCACATCTAGAAGTAGTTTCTCTTTGATAATTTTCTTAACCCAGAAGCTGGCCAGGCTCACAGTGTCAACCCCACAGTTTGCTTGCTTCCTGGTGGCCTTCATCATATTCCCACAGGATGACATGGGGAGTTGGAGCTTGGGGAGGGGCCCAAGTTTTTACATACCATATATTCTGTCCCAGCAGGAGTACCTTCCTTCTCCACTAGGTACCACCTGCCTGTTACATCTTCCACATTCATGCTGGGGAGGGAGGAGGATGGATGAGACATTATATCTATATAGCAACAATAACAGAGCAAAGGAATAACAGATTTTGCATAACAGTATCAGAGTACATAAAGCTGATGCCGGTCCCAAGACAACTTTCCAAACCATGTTGAGATGGGATTACTCTGTAAGGTTGACTGGATTTATTCTCCAAGGCAGCCCAGCAGTAGCAGAGAGGGACATCTTCAAACACACCCAACAGTCCAAACATCCGCACTGGAGAGCTACTTCATCAGCCCGCCTTACAAAGCCGTTAGCCTGCGCTGAACTGAGGAGAACAAGACAAATGTGTAGCAGGTACCAACAGAGGTGAATCAGCGCCAGTGGGCAATGTAACAGGCCATTGCTCTGTCCAGTGCAAGAGTAGTGGCTTGTTCAGGTCCCCCTAGGCTCCCAAACCATACCTTTTGACCAGTGACTCCCTGGCCTGGAATAAGAGCTGTGAGAGTAGCAGTGTGAGTCTGCCAGATGGAACTAATTAAGGTACCTGCCCCAGTAAGTTTCCCAGGATTATGGTAGGTGGTATAGCAAGGCTTGGGCAAGCCCTCCCCCCCATGGGGTTAGGAGAGTGCACGGTTTTGAGTTTCCCAGAGCCAGGTTAATACACTGTCTTCAGGGTACATATGTTCTGGGGTGCTGACAACAGCTCTTACCTTAGTATCCACTGGTTGAACTTGCACTGTTGGTAGGGATGCCCACTTCTGCTTGCAGTCTCTGGAACTGCTGCAGGTTGATTTGGTTGGGGCTTTTCACTCATGATTAGTAAATAGCACATCAGAGAGTCCTGTGGATGGTCTGTCCTTGTAACAACCCTCTCTCAGTTTTCAGGGTGTTGATTTCAACAGTCTATTATAAAGTTCTATCAGTCCAGCTTCTGTTAGATTATAAGGAGGTGCATTAGCTATTTAGTGTCATCATGGCTCTCAGCCCAGTCTTGCACGGAATGTCCTGTTGTTGCTGGCAAGGGATGTTGATGCTGGTCCACACATACAGAACACTGGCAAGCTGTAACAATGTCAGCCATTTTCAGTGTGAAACCCTAGGCTTTGGTTGTTGCCATAGGATTTTCTGTCCTACATGTTTCATTTTCCTGAGCAGCCATGTATGCAGGTCTTCTGCTGGGGCTTCTAGCCATCGAATGTGAACTGGTGCATCCACTTCATCATTCCCTGGACATTGTAACAGTTGATGTCCTCTCACATGATAGGGAGTCACCTCCTTAGACTGGACAACCATCCATATGTTAACCCATACGGTTTGTCCCCACAGGGACCTGTTGATAATCCTGTCTGAAGTGGGGGGCTGCCCTTTGCCTGAGCCGTCAGCACACCAGGCATCAGGTGGTGCTGGAACCATACCTGGTTCCCTGGCGAAGGACCAATAGGCTCTTCTTGAGTGACTTCAGCATTTCCTTCTGACACAAAGGTGACTGGCCCCAACAAAGTCTGCAGTTCCTGGCTAAGAGGACGTGTCTCTGCTGTAGGTAAAACTCTGTTTTGTTATAGTTTGTGTCTGTGCTACACCAGATTTGGAGCATGAGACGTGTCAGGCAGCCACTCCTTGATGGGACAGGTGGTTCGCACCATTACAGCAGAGCTTTCAGTCATAGGCTCAGTTGCTCACAGGGCTTGGTAGGCGGCACAGAGCTGTTTCTCTATTAGACTGTATCTTCAGCCCCTTCTGTACCCGGGGCCAAAACCCTGTTGGGATGCAGAGCCTCCACTGTTGTTGCCAAAGACCCCATGACATCCCTTCCTGGGTTACATGTGCACCGCCATCCGGGTGGGGCTGGGCCATAGATGCCAAGCACCTGTACCTGTTTAACTGCTTCTTTTGCTTCCTCAAAATCTGCTGATGCTTCTCCTGCCAACCCCACTGTTGTCCTTAGCTTATAAGAGCATACAAAGTTTCAGTATCTGGGCTAAATGAGGGATAAAGGCTCTTCGATAACCTAGTAATGCAACAAATTCTTGCAACATTTTCCTCTTAGAGGATAAGAGATAAGCTTGTATTTTATCTGTAACAGTAGTAGGGAATACTTTTGTCTTATCAGACCAGATAACACCCAAGAACTTGACAAATAGCACATGTTCTTGTATTTTGGGGGGAGTTTAGTGCCCATCTTTGTGCTTCTAGGTGCAATAACACCCACGAACCACACTCTTTAGACTTTGGAAAGAAAGACAAGTTAACATAATGTCCCTTTCCAGCTTGACCTTTTCTTGCTCTCATTCAGAATCAATTAACATTCTTTTCTCTTTTTTAACTCTCTTTTATAGATTATGCTGTTACAGTTGTCCCAATTTTTTCCTTTGTCCCCCACCACCTAGTACCCCTTCCCTCCAGCAACCCCTCCCTCTTAATTCATGTCCATGGGTCATGCAAGTAAATTCTTTGGCTTCTCCCTTTCTTATACTATTCTCTTTTTTTAATATTTTATTTATTTTCAGAGAGGGGGGAAGGGAGAGGGGCAGAGAGGGAGAGAGACATCAATGTGTGGTTGCCTTTCACCTGCCTCCAGCTGGAGACCTGACTTGCAACCTGGTTATGTGCCCTGGCTGGGAATCGAACCAGCAACTTTTGGGTTCGAAGGCCGGCACCTTATTCACTGTGCCACCAGCCAGGGGCTTCCTATACTATTCTTAAAGATTTTTTTATTTATTATTTTTAGAAAGGGGAGAGGGGAGGGAGGCAGAGAGCGAGAGAAACATCAGTGCATGGTTGCCTTTCACCTGCCTCCATCTACAGACCTGGCTGGAGACCTGGCTTGCAACCTGGCTGGGGAATTGAACCAGCAGCCTTTGGGTTCACAGGCGAGTGCCTATCCATTGAGCCACCAGCCAGGGCCCTATACTATTCTTAACATCCTCTTGTCTATTTTGTTCCTATCAATTAAGCTTCTTAATTCTTTACCTTTTTCCCCTTTCTCCCCTTCCCCTTCCCAGCTAATAACCCTCCAAATGATCCCCATACCTATGATTCTGTTCCTGTCTGGTTGTTGGCTTAGTTTGTTTTTGTTTTTTAGATTTAGTTGTTGATAATAGTGAGTTTGATTTCACTTTAATGTTCATAGTTTTGATCATAGTAATAATGTAATACTGTTCATAGTTCTTTTCTTTTTATCACCATTTTCTTAAATAATTCCCTTTAACTTTCATGTAATAGTAGCTTGGTGATGATGAACTCCTTTAGCTTTATCTTGTCTGGAAAGCACTTTATCTGCCCTTCCATTCTAAATGATAAGCTTTGCTGGATAGAGTAATCTTTGTTGTAGGTCCTTGCTTTTCATCACTGTGACTATTTCTTGCCAGTCTCTTCTTGCCTGCAAAGTTTCTTTTGAGAAATCAGGTGATAGTCTTATAGGACCTCCTTTGTAGGTAACTGCCTTCTTTCCTCTTATTGCTTTTAATAGTCTCTCTTTATAGATAACCTTTGGCATTTTAATTATGATGTGTCTTGGTGTGGTCCTCTTGGGGTCTAGTTTGTTTGGGATTCTCTGTGCTTCCTGGACTTGTATATCTATTTCCTTCATCAAATTAGGAAAGTTTTCTTTCATTATTTTTTCAAGTAAGTTTTCAGTTTCTTGCTCTTCCTTTTCTTCTGGCACCCCTATGATTTGGATGTTGGTACATTTAAAGTTATGCCAGAGATTCCTAATCCTCTCCTCTCATTTTGCTTGTTTGTTTCAATTCTGGTTTCTTCTTTATGTTCCAAGTGAATGTTTATTTCTTCCTTTTGTTCCAAATTGTTTATTTAAATCCTGGCTTCCTCCCCATCACTGTTGGTTCCCTGTGCATTTTTCTTTATTTCACTTTGTATAACCTTCACTTCTTCCTTTATTCTGTGGCTGTTAATCATTTCTCTGAGCATCCTGATCACCAGTGTTTTGAACTCTGCATCTGATAGGTTGGCTTTCTCCATTTCATTTAGTTCTTTTTCTGGGGTTTTATTCTGTTCATTCATTTGGGTCATATTTCTTTTCTTCCTAATTTGGCAGCCTCCATATTTGTTTCTGTGCATTAGGTAGAGCTGCTTTGACTCCATGTCTTGGTAGTGTGGCCTAATGTAATAGGTCTAATGGCCACAGCCTCTTCTGTCACCTCAAGTTGGTACTTGTATGGACTGAGTACACCCTCATGTTATAGTTTAGCCTTGGATTCTGCTGGCAGACCTGTAGGAGGGATTTACTCAGGCTAGTCAGCTTCAAGGACTGGCTGTGACCAATGACCACCAACTTCCACCCTCTGTGGAGGATCAGCTGTGCAGGGGCAGGGTTGTAGTGCTCCAGTTTGGTCTGTGTCTGTCCACTGGTTGCGCTGGCCCTGGAGTTCTCTGGATGATACAGGCCAAGGTCAGCCCTCACCTGTGTTTTGCCCAGGGTACCACATCTGACATATAAAGCAACCTGAGTTGGCGGCTACTTGTGCAGGGCTTGGAGATTCCAAGATAAAGCAAAGTTGTGAATCTAAGCTGGCTGTTGGTAATGCTGGACCTTGAGCTCACTAAGGCAACTGTTGCTTGTTTGATAGGATTTACAAAGTTTTGAAGCTTGACCAAGAGCAGCCGTCCATATGGAAAAGCTCCTTGGGTGGGCCCATAAGTCGGGTGTGGCAATGTCTTTGGGGACCTCCAAGGCAAGTCAAACAGAGTTACCCAGGTTGGTGGAGTCTCAGACATGGCACCAGCTATCCAGTTCTGTGGGGAGAGGGTTTAGAAAAGAGACAGTGGTCTCTGCTTGCCTTGATTCTGGACACGTCAGTCCTCCCTGTGTGCCACTGGTGCTTTTCAAACTGCCACCCCAGTGCTGGAGGCTCAGAGGGAGTGAGTCTGAGTAGGTGAGTCTACGTGTGTGCTCTTTAAGCAGAACTGCTTGGGGCTCCAGAAGTTTCTTCCACTGACTCAGTCCCTGCTGGATTTTGCAGCCAAAAGTTGTAGGGACTTAATCTTCCTGGCACTAGAATCTTGGGCTGGGGAGCCTGGTGTGGGGCTGGGACTCCTTACTCCTGAGCTATCCCTCCCAAATTTTTATACACCCTATATGGGTGTGGAACCAGCCCAATCCGCATCTGTGCCCCTCATACTTGTCTTGGTGGATGTGGTTTCTTTAATTCTGCAACTGTCAGACTTCCACTCAATTCAATTTCTGATGGTTCTGAGTGATGGTTGTTCTATATTTTAATTGTAATTTTGATGTGGTTGTGTGAAGAGGCAAGCCATGTCTGCCTACACTGCCGTCTTGACTGGATCCTCCTCAGAAATAACTTACTTAAGAACAACCTTTTTGCCCAGTAAACTCATGACTTAATTACACACACACACACACACACACACACACAAAAGAAACAAAAACACCCACCTTTTTTTCTCCCCTGGTTTACTTAAAAATATATTGCTATAATTTATATCTTCTATTACTAAAGCCATATACTCTTTTTCCAATACAATTAGTTTTTGGGTTTTTTTTTTTAGATTTTATTTTTAGAGAGGGGGGAAGGGAGGAATAAAGAAGAGAAGAGAAACATCAACGTGTGGCTTCCTCCCACACTCCCGATACTGGTGACCTGGCCCACAACCTAAGCATGTGCCCTGAATGAGAATCGAGCTGGTGACCCCTGGTTCACAGGCTGGCACTCAACCCATCGAGCCACACTAGCCAGGGCTTAATTAGAGTTTTTAATTCTTAAAAACCTTAATTTTGGGTTACAACTAAAAGTAAGCAATTAGATTTCTTTCTTTAAAAAAAAAAAATTATTATTTTTAGAGAGAGGGGAAGGGAGGGAGGAAGAGAGGGAGAGAAACATCAGTGTGTGGTTGCCTTTCACCTGCCTCCAGCTCAGGACCAGGCTGGAGACCTGGCTTGCAACCCAGGCATGTGCTCTGATTGGGAATCAAACTGCAACCCTTTGGTTCGCAGGCCAGTGCTCAGTCCACTGAGCCACACCAGCCAGGGGTAGATATTTTTTAAGTTGGCAAATTTATGAATACTTTTCATAACTTCTAGAGACAGGCTTTTTTTTTTTTTTTTTTCTCATTGGCAGATGCACTCACAATTACGAGACATACTTCAAATGAAGTACAAGATCTATTTATCAACTGATCCAAATTTATTTTCTAGCTTCTCCGTAATAAGAAACCAAAAGTAGGTCAACTTGATCATTAACATTGTAGTATTTTGTTATTTCAAAATATCTAGTTATTTAATATTTTTATTATTTAATTTAGTAAAATGCTTAAGTTTTAAGTTACCAAAGACTTTGGAAAACTATATTTAGGTATATATATAATTATTGCTGAAAAGCTTTATTAAAAATCTTTTATTTTAGTTAAATTTATTAGTTCTTAATTCTGTGAGACTTTATTTTATTTTATTTTTAAAAGACTTTATTATTTTTTAGAGAGAGGGGAAGGGAAAGAGGCAGAGAGGGAGAAAGACATCAACGTATGGTTGCCTTTCACCTGCCTCCAGCTACAGACCTGGCTGGAGACCTGGCTTGTAAACTGGTTATCTGTGCCCTGGCTGGGAATCAAACCAGCGACCTTTGGGTTCACAGGCTGGCCATCAGCCAGGGCTTAATTCTGTGAGATTTTAAAGTCAATTATTACCTAAGCCTTTTTAAAAAGATTTTATTTATTTGTAGAGAGGGGGGAAGGAAAGGAGATGGAGAGAGAGAGAAATATTAATGCAAGAAGGAAACATCAATGCAAGAAAGAAACATTGATTGATTGTTTCTCATACCCCAACTGGGAACCAGATTGGCAACCCAGGCATGTACCCTAATCAGATTTGAACTGGTAACCTTTCCCTTTACAGGATGATACCCAACCAGCTGAGCCACACTGGTCAAGGTCACCTAATCATTTTTCTTGACAAATTTTGTAACAGAAAAATAACATGAACTTATTTTTGTAAACTCAGTCAAAATAAACATGTATTTTATGTTAACTTTAAAAGACATTAATTAAAAACAAAAATAAAGGACATTAATTAAACTTAAACCACCCATTTAGATTGTTGGTGATAATTGCATTCTTCTAGTGTGTTTAGAAGTGAGCTGTTCAGTTACCTAGCATTCTAAGGAGGCTGGACAAGGGAAGGGGGTACCAGACATTGGGGACTTCAGCCACTTTAGTTTTCTAAAGTGGAACTTTTTTCCTTCACATTGAGGTGGGGCAGTTGCCACTGCTGCTCAGGTAGCCTGCACAGGGGTCAGTGGTGGCACCCCTTACCTCATTGTCCCTGGCCCTACAGCAGCCTCCAGGCTTCCAGGAGGAGGATTTAAGGTGCTCAAATAACTCATTTTAAAATTTTCCTTTCATTTTGCCAGTGGTGTCTTCCACATCACTGATCCAGGGCCAAAAGTAGTCCTGCTGGTGTTTTAAGGGAGTCCCACCCTGCTCACTCCGTGGCCCCTAACTATCAATCAGGGTTCCCACATCATACCACATAGAGCTCCTTTTCCAAACAGGGATTCCCCCCACAACATTGGCACAGCCTCCTGTCCCAACTCTACCAACCCTAGACTCTATGGAACTTCTCTGGAATCCTGCCCACTACATCAGTTGTTGTGCAAAGACCTGAGGTTCAAGAAAACCTCAAAGTATTGCTCACTGATTCCGAAGAAATAACCCAGAAAACTGGCTGTGAAAGACATGGGTTTATTAGACTTACGTGCCCACTGGTGGTGGCTGGTTGGTGAAGTTTTCTGCAACACAGGCTTTCCCAGCACAGGGTTATGCGAAGTATACGGAAAACAAAGCAAACGGCATGTGGGAGGGGTACGTTCTTGCTCTGCAGTTGTTTACAGTTTGGGCTCACCTGGAAGCAGTTTCTCTTTGGCCTTTTCTTGACCCAGGAGTCGGTCAGACTCCCAAGGTTGGTCCCATGGTCTGCTTATGGATGGCCTTCATCATATTCCCACAAGGTTGGGGAGGGGATTGGGTCATGGGAAGGGACCCACGTTCTCACAAAGCACACACTTGCTCACCAGGAATAAAAACAAAAACATTTCATCTTTGTCCTGACTGATTCTGAGAATAAAACTAACAATTCTATGTAACATTTATGGCATGCTTACCATTTGCTAGAAATATTGCTAAATCCCCTTCCTGGATTAGTTTGCATTTTAGCATTTCTGGTAGGTTAGTAATATTTTTAGGCTCAGTTGTACAGGTTTGGAGATTGAATGATTAAGGTCCTTAGCAAGGATCAAAGCTCAGACAATCTGAATCTAAAACTGAAACCACAGTTACTCTTTTAGTGTGTGGGTGTGTACCTGAACATAGGTCTGCCTTCTATGAAAGCCAATACTCAAGAAGCAGATGTTGATATAAAGGAAAGTGGTTTATTTGTAGATACCGGCCATATGGAAGATGGGGGACTCATGTTACAAAGCCCATCTCTACCTCTTATTGGAAGCAGAAGTGTTTATAAGGAGGGAGAGGAAAACAGAACAAAGAGATAAAGGGAGGGGGTTGCAAAGTTCTCTATGTGCAGACTAGCAGTCCATTTTGATAAGTAAAATGATGGCCTGGTGTACGTCATCCTGGTTCTATGTTGAAGGTCAGCAAATCTCCCAGAGCTGGGATGACTCAAGGTCAGGATCTGTATCCTTTGAAGTTAGTTTCTAGGATTCTTATACAAACATGCTGTTCATTTATAAGTGACAGATTAGTCAGTCAGCACTTAAAGAAACAATGTCAAAAGAATGGTTGAGTGGGTTATAATTTCCCACTGTTAAATTTTCCTCTGTTAATTATTCTTCCATTTCTTTAAGGGTAGAATGCTTAGCCAAAATATTTAAGAAAATTAGAAATATCCAGCATCCATTCTTGTTTATAGGGAAAAATAATATTTTACACACATCAGTGAGTTAGTCTCCACAACTATTACAGATTTTATTGAAACGTAATTTTCCCCCTAAAATTACCCTAATTTCTATCAAAGAACTAAGTTAAGATAAATTCATTTACTGTATTAGCTCCAGTTTCAAGTCAGCCTTATTATTTGCATGAACATAACAGGAATAGCGGTTGATTGTGTAGGCTTTTTAAAATCTACTTTGCTGGAATGTTACAGGAGACTCTCAGATAGAACTTTAATTAGCCCCTCAGGGTGGAAAAGCCAACCCACAGAATTTGCATCGGGCTTTGCCTGCAATACCTCCACATTTTGGTTAACTCAAGTTCTTGTGGTCCCCAACAATATCTTGAGGTTCTCCACTGCCATCTACCAGGGAAGCTACTCCTTACCTGGAAAGACTGACATGAACTATGTAAATAAACAAGGTACCAGGCTATTTCTCCAGGGGGCTTTTTTGTTTGTTTGTTTTGTTTTGGCTTTAAGGCCAATTTTTATTCCTTAAAGCTTTTGCTGACATCCAGAGTTTGAGTATGTCTGTTTCAGGTAAAGTCTTAGTTAATATATCTACAATTGCAAACTGGAAGAAAATCAGATTACTATTGAATTCTTATGAACAAATAAATTGCCATGAGACTAATAATACTCATTAAGACTTTCCAAATTCAACAACTATAGCACAGAAGATCACACCAGTAAAGACAGTAAGTCAAAGCAAACCAATCCAAGAAGCAGAAACAAATAAATCACCTAAAATGGGGAGACAAAGAAGTTAAACCCTCAATGGAAAGGAGGAATCCCCAGGAAGAGTGCAAAATGAAATAGAGTCAAGCACACTATTAGATATGGAATTCAAAATAATGATGATAGAGAAGCTCAATGAGCTCAGTGAGTTCAAAGAAAACTACAAACAACTCTAGGGGAACTATGAAGACCTCCAAGGAAGCTACAAGGAACTTACTGAGAACTACACCAGCATTAAAAAGGACAGAAATCATCAATACGAGCCAGGAGGAAATGAAGAATACCATTTCTGAATTGAAGAACACAGTAGAGGGAGAACCAAGATGGCAGAGGAGTAAGTGGAGCTACACCAATCTCCTCCCTACACCAAACTGGAATTACAACTTAATTGGGGAGAAATCATCTGGCATAACTAACTGAATACCAACTGGAGAGGAGCCTTCTTACCAGGGACAGAACAGAAGAGCCGATTCATCACATGACTGGTAGGAAGTGCGGAGATGTGAGAGGGCTGGTGGGACTCCCACGGGTGGCAGCTGAAGGGACCGAGAAACATCTCAGCAGCCGGGGGCTCCACCTGAGGAGGGTGGGATCTAAACCCCCAACTGGGCTTCCCAGCCCACAGCACCCAGCTGTGAAAAGCAGAAAGCTGCCAGGTTTAGCCTGCTTGACAGAGAAACTGAGTTCTTAAAGGGACCACACATGAAAATACAGAGGCATCCACTTACCCTGGGCTCCAGCAGAGAAGGGGCACCGTGGACTAGAGACACTTAAGGGGAGTTTGGGTCAGTGGCTTTAGGAGGAGAGTTGAGGGAGTAGCCCATGAGTCCAGTGTTGACCCATCCCCCATGCAGCCTGCAGACCACTCTTCTCCAAAGGGCAGGAGCCTGAGGGGAAGCCATAGCCCCACCCATAGGAATTAATCCGCCCCACCCAGCAGTGCCTAAACCTGACCTCAGAAGACAGGTTGATTGTATTAAAAACTGAAGCGATCTGCCCCGCCCCAAGGTGCCTAAAACAGTCTGCTGATCACAGATTGATTGGATTAACAATTAAAGGAGACTGATGAAGACAGTGGCTCTCTGGTTGTCTCCAACTGGCTGACTAGGCCCAGGCTGGGACACGAGCTAGCGGGTCATCGAGCACAGATAGAAGAAGTAAAGAAAATGCACCTCTACACCACAGAAGGTCACACCACTAAGACAGTAAGTCAAAGCAGACCAATCCAAGAAGCAGAAACAAACAAGAGTCACCTAAAATGGGGAGACAAAGAAATAAACCTTCAGCAAATAGAAAGGAGGAATCCCCAGGAAGAGTGCAAAATGAAACAGAGGCAAGCACACTCTCAGACATGGAATTCAAAATAATGATGATAGAGAAGCTCAATGATCTCAGCGAGTTCAAAGAAAACTATAAACATCTCCAGGGTAACTTTGAAGAACTCTAGGGGAACTACAAAGAACTCCAGGAGAGCTACAAGGAACTTACTGAGAACTACACCAGCATTAAAAAGGACATAGAAACCATCAATAAGAGCCAGGAGGAAATGAAGAATACCATTTCTGAATTGATGAACACAGTAGAAGGAATCAAAAGCAGGCTAGAGGAAACAGAGGATCAAATCAGTGAGCTGGAGGTCAATGTAGAAAAAATTCCCAGGCAGTGCAACAAAATGAAAAAAGATTGAAAAAAGAATGAAGAGGTTTTAAGGGAGCTACAGGACAACATGAAACGTAATAACATCTGTATCATAGGGATACCAGAAGGAGAAGAGGAGGAGCAAGGGATAGCAAACCTCTTTGAAAAAGTATTGACAGAAAACTTCCCTAACTTGAGGAGAGAAAATGTCATGCAAACTCAGGAAGCACAGAGGGTCCCAAGGAAGATGAACCCAAACAGGCCCCTCCAAGACACATCATTATGAAAATGGCAAATTCAAAGACAAGGAGAGAATCCTAAAAGCAGCAAGAGAGAAACAGCTAATAACATACAAGGGGGCTCCCATAAGGTTATCAGCTGATTTCTCAACAGAAACACAAGCCAGAAGGGAATGGCAAAAAATATTTCAAGCAATGAAAAACAAAGGTCTACAACCAAGACTACTTTACCTAACATGTTCTCATTCAGAATGGAAGGTGAAATAAGGAGTTTCCCAGACAAAAGAAGTCTGAAAGAATACATCTCCACCAAACCAGCATTGCAAGAAATGCTAAAGGGTCTGCTTTAAGAAGATGAAGAAACAGAGACAGACAGGAACACAGGTACAAAGGGAAAAATAGGTAATGAATAAGTACTCATCAATAATAACCTTAAAGGTAAATGGATTAAATGTCCCAATCAAAAGACATAGGGTAGCTGAATGTATAAGAACCAACTTTAACTTTTGAATGCTTTAAAGTGATCTTGTTATAGATTTTACTAAATAAGGTATGATTTTGTATATTACTTGTATCTGCATTACTGCAGGTTATTTTCTTAGATTGAAATTATTTCACAATATGGGAAAATCATGTTACTTGCAATAACTCAGAAAAATCTAATGCAGCCCTGGCTGGTGGCACAGTGGATTAGGTGCCAGCCTGCGAACCCAAAGGTTGCTGGTTCAATTCCAAGACAGGACACATAATCAGGTTGCAAGCCAGGTCTCCAGCCAGGTCTATAACTGGAGGCAGGAGAAAGGCAACCATACATTGCTGTCTCTCTCCCTCTCTGCCTCTCTCCCTTTCCCACTCTCTAAAAATAATAAAATAAAATTAAATCTTTTTTAAAAATGACTTCAGTTCAGGAAGAAGAAAAAAGTAAGAAAATGTGGATGTATATTACAAAGAATACATGCTCTCTTTCTTATTCACTGTTACAAAATATGTTTTTATTTGTGGGTGTGTAATATATAGATTTTGTTAGCAATTTATGTTTTAAATAGCAACCAACTAGTTGTTGGTATGTTGAGAAATCAGTCCATCTTTAGGTTAGAAAAGATGCTGAGAATGAAGACCAAGTTGGGATGGAAGTTGCAAACTACTAAACTATATGATTTGTGTAGGTAGGCAATATATATTCTCATATTATCATAAATAATATGATAAATTAGGTGAGATTCCCTTCAAATAGATAGTAGAAATATACATTTCTAGTTATGAAGGCCCCCAAACTGGGGATGTTTCGAAAAAGGTATTAATGCTAGAGTAAACTTTATTATTGAAATGTGAACATACCTAATCTCTACCTCAACAGACTCTTCAGTAGTTCAGGAGTTAGTTTAGGAACACATAGGAAGACAACCACAAGTTCAAAAAATAGCTAGAATACTATTCTAAAAAATTATTTAAATCCTAGGACGTTTTATTTTTTACCTTAACTTAGTAGACATAATCATTTCTACTCTGGGGACCAGCTGAGCACTGCAAGTGCCATTATTTCTGAAGGCTTCAACTTGCAAAACACATGCAGAGGGAAAAACAGAGAGTATTGAAAGAAGTAAGACATGTGCACAGCCCAAAAAGAAAAAAGAAAAAAAGAAAAAGAAAGAAAGAAAAGAAAAAGAAAAAAAATCAATTGCAAAACACATGCAGAGGGGAAAACAGAGGGTATTGAAAGAAGTAAGACATGTGCACAGCCCCCCCCCCCCAAAAAAAAAAGAAAGAAAGAAAGAAAGAAAAGAAAAAGAAAAAAATCAATCTACTATGTAAGATGGAAAACTCCAAAAAGAATAAGTTATACAACCCTGGCTGGTAGCACAGTGGTTAAGGCGCCGGCCTGCGAACCCAAAGGTCGCAGGTTCGATTCCCCAGCCAGGGCACATAACCAGGTTGCAAACCAGGTCTCCAGTCAGGTCTATGGCTGGAGGCAGGTGAAACGCAACCATACATTGATGTCTCTCTCCCTCTCTGCCTCTCTCCCTTCCCCTCTTTCTAAAAATAATGAAATAAAAAATCTTAAAAAAAAGAAGAAGAAGAAATCAAAACATTTAAAAAAAAAAAAAGAATAAGTTATACAGCCCTGGCTGGTAGCACAGTGGATAAGGCACCAGCCTGTGACCCCAAAGGTCACTGGTTTGATTCCCAGCCAGGGCACATAACCAGGTTGCAAGCCAGGTCTCCAGCCAAGTCCATAGCTGGAGGCAGGGGAAAGGCAACCATACATTGGTGTCTCTCCGCCTCTCTGCCTCTCTCCCTTCCCCTCACAAGAAAAATAATAAACAAAATCTTTTTTACAAAAAGAATAAGTCATAGTTCCAGTAGCTTAAAATAACTTTGAGTTGTATTACTGGAGTGGGGAGGACCTGACTCAAAAAACCAAATTCATTTTTTACTGTGGGTATGGCACTGTCTCTAGGGCAACTTACACAAAGTTGAGTTCTGCAATACACCATTTCTGTGATATATTTCACAAAAATAGCATTCCAGAGTAAAATAAGTATTAAAGATGAAAAAACTAACAAAACAAAACAAAACACAACTGCTTAATTTGCTACAATATATCTGAAATACTATAATTTAACATGTAATATTTATATAAGCTATTGGCATGTTTTAAAGTTTTGTATTCAAAATCCAGTATGTACTTTAAATATGTATAAAAATATGTATGTGTGTAAATGTATTTTTGCATGTGTTTGGTAATATTTCAATTCATATTACTTAAAAGAGTAAATCTTTAAACAAGTGAATTAGTGTAGGCATTTTGAAATAATGAAAAGAAAACTTTGTATTATGATTTGAGAGGCTGAGAGAAGGCAGTAATTAAATGGTGAATTGTCTGGATGTGAAAGGAAAAAAATAAGTACACATTGGTGGTTACAGAATAGACAGGGGAATGTTAAGAAGAATAAATGAAATGGAGAAGCCAAAGAACTTATATGCATGACACATGGACATGAACCAAGGGGGGCATTGTTTGGGAAATGGGGTGCTGGGTGGAGGGAGGCAAAGGGAGGAAAATTGGGACAACTGTAATAGCAAAATAAATAAAATATATTTAAGGAAAAAAATAATTTAAAAAAGGGACTTTCCAAATTCTGAAGGGATCAAGGTAGGGAGAAAAATGTAAGTGCTTCGATATTGCTACAGTTTACCAAATTGCTCTATGTAAACAAGTTTGTTTAGTTTTAGTCAGCAACATTTTCAACAGTCACAAGAGCAATATTTTTAGTTCATTCAGCCCCCTAATCAATTCCTGTTTATCCCATTATTTTCCAGTATCTCTACAAACCCAGTCATTTTCCAGAGCCCTCCAAATCCCCATTTATTTAAAAGGTATGATCTGAATATTTTTTCTGAGAAACATAGTTTAGAATAAGTAAAAATTCTTTCCATTAATTACTTGGTTTGGCTTTGGCCAGAATTTACACGACCTATAGGTCCCCCAAGCAGGAAGCATAAGTCTTGGGTTCATCGGTTTTTTTTTATGCCTGTAAGAAAAAATAAATCCTCTGGATCAATTCATTTTAAATTCTGGCCTAAAAGTATTTTCACAGGTATAGTTCCAAGGAATAGTTATCTCAAAGGAAGGAAGAAACAGCCTGAGCAAGAGTCACCCAAAAGAACAGATTGCAGGAACTTCTGGCCAATATGGAGGTGTAGGTGGACATGCTTTGCCTCCTCACACAACCATAGGGATTACAACTACCTCAAAACAAAAACAAATAAACAAAAAATAAACAACCAAAAATGCCAGAAAATTGAACTGTATGGAAGTCCTACAACCAAGATTTAAATGGAAGTGTTCATCCAGACAGTTAGAAGGGGTGGAGTAGGGGTGGAGCCAGGGTGAAGAGAACACAGTGTGGCAGCAGCAAGGCAACAGCTATGGCTGGCTGGTATAACAGGTGATCTTGCATTCACATGTGGCAGATAAAACCCAGGCAGAACACCTGGGGAATGATCCGAGGCTCAGGCTGCTGAACCACACTGCTCTCAATTCCAGCCCCAGGAAAATAAAGCCTCACAGCTTCTGGTTATGAAAACCACTGGAGGTTGGGGTGATAGAAGAAATTGCCTGTGCCAAGCAAGCAGCATTGTTCCCTCTCTGACCCCTCCCCCACCCAGTGACACAAAATGGTGAAATGAGTTGACCTGCACCAACATCTAAGGCTCCATCCTTTACCCAGCAGGTGCAGCAGCTATACCTAATATACAGAGGCAAACAAAGGGAGACTGTCAAGTTGAGGAGACAGGGAAGTATGACCCAAATAAAAGAACAGATCAAAACTCCTGAAAAATAACTAAGCAAGAAGAAAATAGCTAACCTGTCAGATGCAGAGTTCAAAACCCTTGTAATTAGGATGCTCAGAGAAATGATTGAGTATGGCCACAAAATCAAGAAGTGAAGGTTATACAAAGTGGAATAAAGAAAAATACACAGGGAACCAATAGTGATAGGAAGACCTGGGATTCAAATCAATGTTTTGCAACAAAAGGAAGAAATACACATTTATACAGAACAAAATGAATAGAATTCCAAAAAAAAAAAGTGAGAGTTTAAGAAGACTCCAGGACAACTCCAAAAGTGTCAACAATTAAATCATATGGATGCCAGAAAGAGAAGAGGAAGAGCAAAAAATTGAAAGCTTATTTGAAAAAATAATGGAGAAAAACTTCCCTAACTTGAAGAAGAAAATAGACATACAAGTCCAGGATGAACAGTCTCAAAAGAGTTGGACCCAAAGAGAACCACACCAGGACACATAATAATTAAAATGCCAAAGGCTAAAGATAGATAAAATCTTTTTTTTTAAAGAAAATTTAAAAAAGATTTTTTATTTTATTATTTTTAGAGAATGGAAGGGAGAGAGGCAGAGACGGAGAGAGACATCAATGTATGGTTGCCTTTCACCTGTTCCCACTCACGGACCTGGCTGGAGACCTGGCTTGCAACCTTGTTATGTGCTCTGGCTGGGAATCAAACCAGCGACCCATAAGATAAAATCTTAAAAGCAGCAAAAGAAGAGAGTTACCTACAAAGGAGTTCCTATAATATTAATGACGCCTCAAAAGAAACTTTGCAGGCAAGAAAGTTCTGGTAAGAAGTATTCAAAATGATGAAAAGCAAGGACTTAAAATCAAGATTACTCTATCCAGCAAAGCTATCATTTAGAATGGAAGAACAGGCCCTGGCTGGTAGCACAGTGGGCAAGGCGCCAGCCTGCAAACCCAAAGGTCGCAGGTTTGATTCCCCAGCCAGGGCACATAACCAGGTTGCAAACCAGGTCTCCAGTCAGGTCTGTGGCTGGAGGCAGGTGAAAAGCAACCATACATTGATGTCTCTCTCCCTCTCTGCCTCTCTCCCTTCCCCTCTTTCTAAAAATAATGAAATAAAATCTTAAAAAAAAAAAAAAAAATAGAATGGAAGAACAGATAAAGTGCTTCCCAGACCAGGTAAAGCCAAAGGAATTGATCATCACCAAGCCCTTAGTATACAAAGTGTTAAAGGGACTTATTTAAGAAGATAAAAACTATGAATGTTAAAATGTCAACAAACTCACAAGTATCAACAACTGAATCTAAAAAACAAAAACTAGATTTTTGGGTTTTTTTGTTTTGTTTTTTGTCTGACATCTTCTCAGGCAGCAACTATAGCAGCTGCTCCAGGAGTTTCACTATGCTGCTCAAGGATGACAAGAAGAAGAAAGGTGCTGGAAAGTTGGCCTAGAAAGAGCCAGTGAACAAATCTGGGGGCAAGGCCAAAAAGAAGAAGTGGTCCAAAGCAAAGTTTGGGATAAGCTGAGTAACCTAGTTTTGTTTGACAAAGCAACATATGACAAACTCTGTAAGGAAGTTCCCAACTACAAGCTTATAACCCCACCTGTTGTCTCTGAGCTACTGAAGATCCATAGTTCCTTGGCCAGCGCAGCCTTCAGGAGCTCTTTAGTAAAGGACTTATTAAACTAGTTTCAAAGCACAAAGCTCAAGTAATTGACACCAGAAACACTAAAGGTGGGGATGTCCCAGCTGTTGTTAAAGATAAAAGAACAACAGTTCCCATCAGCTGTACATTTTGAAAAACAAAACTTCATTAAATCAGAAAAAAGAAAACTAAGCAAACAAAGAGAACAGGAACAGAATCATAAATACAGAGATCATATGGGGGATTATCAGTGGGGAAGGAAAAGGGGAAGAATGGGAAGAAAGGTACTGGAATCAAGAAGCATAATTGGTAGGTACAAAATAGACAAGGGGATGCTAAGAATAGTAAAGGAAGCGGAGAAGCCAAATAATTTATATGCACGACCAATGGACCTAAACTAAAGGGGGGGGGGGTTCTTGATGGAAAGAGAGGGCTGCTGGGTGGGGGGAGAAAAAAATTGGGATAATTATAACCATCAAGATTGATAACTTGGCCCTGGCTGGTAGCACAGTGGATAAGGCCACTTATCCAAAGGTCGCAGGTTTGATACCCCAGCCAGGGCACATAACAAGGTTGCAAACCAGATCTCCAGTCAGGTCTGTGGCTGGAGGCAGGTGAAAGGCAGCCATACATTGATGTCTTTCTCCCTCTCTGCCTCTCTCCCCTCTCCTCTTTCTAAAAATAATGAAATAAAATCTTTTTTTAAAAAAAAGCTATTTAAAAAAGATTGATAACTCAATGGATGTATTGAATAGATTACACACAGCTGAAGTGAAATGGGGAAATATGAAGAGGTTACCCAAAATCCAGGACATTAAATAGAATAAATAAAAGAGCTTATTAACAGGATTTTAGGATGATGGGCAATTTGCACTGAACTGGAATCCCAGAAAGGGCAGTGTGGATGGTAGCCACTATTTGAAGAGAAGCTCTGAATGCTTACTGTGTAGGCGGGTGCATTTCTGTGTGGTATAACTAGGATGGTAAATCACAAAGTCCACCAAGTCAGCACCTGGTCATCTCTTAAGGGGGAGGGTAGGCGCACGGATGCTCATTTAAGCCTCTTAATCGTACACAATACCCTTTACATGCTCTTGGGACATATACTAGATCTATTAAAACTGAGGCCCAGTGTCCTATAGCTGACCGGAACATGCTAAACGTCACAGTAGCTTGCAGCCGGGTAGTTACCAGGACGGTCTGACCGGAAACACTCCCTGCCTTGCTTGGCCCGGCTTCCAGCCCAGAGGCCCACTTTCTCCTACGAGGTCCCTGCGACCCCTAGTGGTGTAGCGCTGCAGGGCTGCTGTGGGACCGGGCACCACTCCCTCTGCTCCGGTGGGCGGGACTTCCGGGAGGCGTGACTTCCTGCTGCTGAGTGACGGGCGCAGCATCAGTACCAGCAGTGGCAGCGGCGACTGAGCCCCGAGGCTGTTGCGATAGCCGCTGTGGCCGAGGCAACTGGCCGCGGCCTGCGAACTAAGGGCAGCGGGGGCAGGAGGGCAGGCGCGCGGGCAGACAGCCGGCCGCGCTGGCGGCAGCAGTGGCCACGATGATGGAGATCCAGATGGACGAAGGGGGCGGTGTGGTGGTGTACCAGGACGACTACTGCTCCGGCTCTGTGATGTCGGAACGGGTTTCGGGCCTGGCAGGCTCCATCTACCGCGAATTCGAGCGCCTCATCCACTGCTACGACGAGGAGGTGGTCAAGGAGCTCATGCCGCTGGTGGTTAACGTGCTGGAGAACCTCGACTCGGTGCTGAGCGAGAACCAGGAGCACGAGGTGGAACTGGAGCTGCTGCGCGAGGACAACGAGCAGCTGCTCACCCAGTACGAGCGCGAGAAGGCGCTGCGCAAGCAGGCCGAGGAGGTGCGTGGGCCGGCGCGCAGGGGACCCGCCCGTGGACCGTGTACTCCCTGCCCCGCCCGCGGACCGTGTACTCCCTGCCCCGCCCGCAGCCCCGCCCGGGTACCCTGTCCCGCCAACCCCTCCCAGCATGGCCCTCAGAGTCCTGGGGCCCCTAGCACAGCCCAGAGGACAAGCCCTGAACACCCCCTCACCCTCGTTGCCTGCTGCCCCAGCCCAGAGGCCGGAGCCCAAACCCCTTGGTTTCACCCGTGGAGCTTGCAGCCTAAATAGCCCCTAGCCTCGGGCCAAGCCTCGGTGTCCCCTCCGTATCCACCTCTGGTTCCAGACTCTCAATTCTTTTTGCTTTTGTGTTTGTTTCTCGCAAACTAGACCCCAATTGTTACTTCTTGCAGCAATTCTAAACCCTCCCAGAAAAGGAATTTCTGAGATTCTTACAGTTCTGCAGAAGAGGTCTGTTGTCAGACCTTTTCCTTGTCCCTAATACAGTGTTTTGAAGGTCTGTCTGTGACATGGGTCAATTTGATAATTGATGTAAACACATGACTAAAGCTGCAGTTGGGCTGCTTCCCTGGCACCAAGTAAAAGACTCCAGGTTTCTGGAGGTGATTTCTCTGTCCCATGGTTCACTCAGTTGGGAAGATTGTTAGCTTAGATGGAAAAGGCTGAGAAATTCTAGTCTGGTTCTCAGGAGCTAAAAGTAGAATTTTGAAATACTAGAATTATGTTCTAGGATACCTTCATAACTAGAGAGTCACTTATTTTGTGAACCAATTAGAAGAACTGTGCATTGTAGGGAATACCACTTAACTTCATTCATTCACCATCAAATATTTAGTTCATTCATTTACCATCAAATATTTAGCACTATGTGGCAGACCCAAGCAGATAAGGGATGTGGGTTGCCATCCCTGCTTTGCCTTTGTGACCTTGTCCATATTGCCTTCCTAGTCTGCATTTTGATTTTCCATCAGTTAAATGAGTCAGTTGCCCTAGATGATCTCTAAAACCTGACATTCTGTTGTTCTCTAGGCATTAGGTGGTGCAGTTTTATTTATAAATAGGAACTTTCTTATGAAATGAGGTAAACTTTTCAATTAATTTGGCTGAACACATTCTTGACTTTAGCATTGAAGTAGAAGATTGTTTCAGTATTTTGTTTTTTTTCATGAACCAGAGTGTTTTATGCCCTAATTTGGTTTAAAACATGCTTTTAAAAATTAACACTGTATTGTAGTAGTCCTACCTAGAGTGATTTATTTTGCTTTTGGTTTCATGCATCTATCCAGAAACTGTTGTCTATTGATTGGGGTGCCAAGCTCCACCAAAACTGGTTTAAAACTCTCAAGGGGATGCAAAGCCATTTAGAGTTCAGAGTTGCCCTAGGCATTTACAGGGGAAGAAGCTGGCTCTGCCAAGTAGAGGGACTTGTACCAAGGTCATATACCCCAGGAAGAGCCAGGTCAGGACTTGTGGCCTCGGTTCTTCTTTTCTTGCTATGCTTATGTTGTAGAACAGAATGCTGCAACCCCTGGGGACTGGAGCGCTGGGGCTCCCCTTGCCCACCCATTGGGCTATGGCTGCCTCTCTAGTGCTGGGCAGCACCCTCCACTTCTCTGACCATTCTTGGTGGCCATTTGATACCTGAGGTTTCAAGTAGGCTTTTTTTTTTTTTTTTTTTTTTCTCTTTTCTTTTCCTTCCCATCAGTACCCATGTGGTCAATGTAATGGATGAGAAGGAACTAAAAGGAGGAAACCAAGATAGACAACCATAAAGCTAAGAATCTAACCTCTAGTTTAAGATTAGTTCTACATAGATTAGGTCTCTGTTCTGCCCTGTGCAGTTCAAGTGCAACCACAAGCAAGTATGCTTCAGACCTCTCACCTTCACCCAGCCTTCCCAAATAAAAACTGGGGGGAGGTGTGCCTGTGTTTTGGAGGAGAATGCCTTCAAGGCCAAATCCCACCATCATTGCCCCAGCTATTAGAAGAAACTGCACAAAGCTTCCAGAGTAGAGAACCATGAAACAAATGCTTGGCTCTAATCGAGCCTGTGATTAGATGCAATTAAATGTCCACTCTTAGAAAGACCACAAATAATGTTACAAGTTAAAAAAAAAAAAAAAAGCCAAATCTTGTAACCATTTCAGCGTATTAGCTCATTTTTAGTTTTGGAGAAAGGACCACTGAGCATTATGGATTGGCCTGTTTTTCCAGGCAGGAATCGAGATCACAGATGTATGTCTGATAACACAAGAGCTGGCACGTCATAGGCTGCAGACATGTTCGTATTACAAAGTAGCTCTGGCATCCCGACCACTCTGTTCCAGAAGGCTTAGTCAGAGCTGGGTAACCTGAGCTGCCTGCAGCCTTCTGAGTAGAATGATCTTCAAATTTTTTAAGTCTTGAGTAGAATAAACAACCCTGTCTTCTACTTCTTGCCTATAATAACCACAGTCAGAGATTACAAGTATGTTCTGGTCCCAGGGTGGCTCCTTGGTCCCTGGACTGCTCATTCGATGGGAGTGATGGTAGCTAGAGATAGTGGGGTCCAGGGAGAGGACCTGACCCGTGGAGTCCACAGATGCAGGCTTGCGCGCCAGCCCTGGTCTGGGGAACCGTACGCCCAGTAATTGGTCCTCCCTCCTCTGGCTGCAGTGGCTACCTCTGTAAAGTGAGGGTTGCCAGACGTGGCAAATCACTTTCATTGTAAGTGCCAAGTCCCGTCATTGGTTCTTGTTTTTCTGCAGAATCGCTGCGAAGCAGATGTTACAAAGTTAGGGAGGAGCGCCTTGATGGATTTGCAGGGCAGCTTTGGTTGGTAAGCATTGGACATCTTAGTCCCTCCTTGTGCAGGTTTTACCCTTGTAATTGAGACCAGTGAATCCTCAAGCTTGCAGAGCTAATTGGACCTGTTTCTGGCTTCTGCAATTTCTACAGAGGTCTAAAAAATGCTTAAAGTTTTTAAAAAATCCACCGAGTTCTTTCCCATTAGGAAAAGAAGGTTGGAAATGGGCAGTTGACTGGGACACCAGAGAAGGAATAGATGCCCCTCAGTAGTAACTCAAGGTGGGAGTGAGCAGAGGGCTCCATGTGCTCTGTTTCCCCCCGCAGCAAAGAGCCCCCTTCCTTGTAGTGATGAAGCACTTAGCAGATGAGAGTGAAAACAATGTTTGAGAGGCAGGAGTGAGCTTAGTAGCCATCATTTGCCTTGAAATCTTCTTTGCCCTGAAGAAACTACTACTCATCACCAGCAACTCAAGTAGATGTTGTGAAAGAGATACATATAGCTGTTTGCTGATACTGCAGCCTTTAGTGCTATATAAGAAAAGAATCCAACTGGAGGAAACTTTGACTCAAAACTGTTCTCCAGTTGTATAAAAGTAATCCATGTCATAGAAGAACATTTGGATTGGATTAAATTGGAGGTGGGGGGAAAGCCATAATCCTACTCTGTAGAGATGATCATTTTGCCTTTTTTCATAAGTGAATGAATACATTGAATAAGAAGTCTTTCCTTTTATTGCCCATGTTACAAATAGTAAATTCATCACTTCATGTACAAGCTGCGTGATTTCTTCTTCTGCCATGTTGTAATATTAAGACCAGTTTTTTAAAATTGTGTGTTTTTTTTAGATGAAGCCATTAAGATTTGGTGACCTAAGCTGCTTTTCCTAGTTGCCTCCAAACGTTGGCCCATTGTAGCTGTACCAAACATGGGGGGAAAATAGGTGTGCAAGGTCAGAGAACTTTCCAGCCAAGGGTGAGCATATAGGGAAGATGTCCCCTTGGTGTGGAGTCCAAAACTAGAATTTCTAACTTAAATTTAATACCGATTCTTTCTTTTTAAGTTTTAAAAGATTTCATTTTGGAACAAGTTCTAGAAAGGTTGCACAAATCACACTTTTCACTCATATTCTCAGATGTGAACTTTTTCCTACATTACTCTTTCTCCATTCCTCCCTCTCACTCTGCTAAAATCTTAGGGGACCTGTATGTTCCCATGGTCCTCTCTCTTCTGGAGCAGATCTTCACTTTCTGCTTTTCATGACCTTGATAATTATGACATCACAGACCAGTTATTTTTTAGGATGTTCTTCAGTGTGGTTTTCACATGACCTCATACTGAGATTCAGGAAACACTCAGAGGTGATGATGAGCTTGTCTAACAATCTCAACTCTTTACTGTATGCAAGCTAGGTGTTAGGGAGGAGACACACAAATGTGAAACAGGGTTCCTTCTCTCAAGTTCCCCTTATGTGAGGGTGGGAGGATGACCCATTAATGCACAAAAATATAGCTGCAAAAGATGGAACCAGGAGCACTGTCAGCAGCAACATAAAAGGATTTTCCAGGCATTTGTTTTCTGTGCTCTGTTAAAGTCAGGGCCCTAGGGCCATCCTGATCACCTCCCATATCTAGTCACTAATTCCCAGCATTCTTTTGGCCCAATTTCTCGTTTTAGTATGCCTTCAATTTTTAAAAAGTTGTTTTTTTTAAAAAAAATATTTTATTACTTTTCAGAGAGAAGGGAAGGGAGAGATGCAGAGAGGGAGAGAAACATCAATGTATGGCTGCCTTTCACCTGCCTGAGCTAAAACAAAGATTTTTAAAAATTATTTTGTAAAATCCTCACCTGAGGACATTTTTTTCATTGCTTTTAGAAAGAGAAGAAGGGAGAGAGAGAAACCTGGATTGGAAAAAGAAGCATCAGCCTTGGCTGATGGCACAGTGGCCCTGGCTGGTGGCACAGTGGATAGGGCACCGGCCTGTGAACCCAAAGGTGGCTGGTTCGATTTCCAGGTTGCATAACCAGGTTGCAAGCCAGGTCTCCAGCCAGGTCTGTAACTGGAGGCTTATGAAAGACAATCATACACTGATGTCTCTCTCTCCCCCTCTGCCTCTCTCCCTTCCTCTTTCTCTGAAAATAATAAATAAAATCTTTTTTAAAAAAAGAAGCATCAGTTGGTTGCCTCCCATACATGCCCAGACTGGGGACCAGCATCTGAACCAGGAATGGAACCCACAACCTAGGTATGTGCCTTGCCTTGGAATTGAACCTGACACTTTCAGTTATGGGACAATGCTCTAACCAACTGAGCCACACCAGCCAGGGCAGTATGCCTTCTTTTTTTAATCTTCATTGTACCGTCCTGTTGCTACTATTACATTGGTCTTCCCAGTTACTCTATCCCTCCTCCCAACCCTTCTCTAGCCAGAGTGAACTATGGAAGCAGATCATACCTCCCTCTCTCACTCATCCATTTACTGTTCAACAAAATATCCTGAGTGCCAGGCTGGGCTGCAGGCTCTCAGGATTTAGGTCCCTTCTGTCGGGCAGGCAATACCTCAGATGGGGAGGTATTGGTGGGGGGTTGGGGGGCCGCCATACATCCAGATAATGATAAAATAGGCTGTAGAGTGAAAGGCAGGAATGGGGTCTACTTCAGTAGTCAAAGGGACTTCCAGGAGGTGACCCCCTTTTACTTGAACCCTTCTGGGGCCTTGCCTTGCCCGATCTTGCTCTGCTCCCTGTGTCCTACCCCACCGCTCTTATACTCCTTTCTACCCCTTCTGCATGCTGTTTTCACTGCCTAAACCACTAGCTAGTTCCTGTGCACATCTGGCACAGAGACTGTCACATTTAGATGCTGGCTGCTTCAATGAGTAAGTACACATTGAGAGTGAATGGTTCCCATTACTCCAGTTGGCCCACCCCAGACCTTCCACACTGCCCCGACCCAGGAAGCACGACCCACACTGTGATTTGCACCCCAGCATCCCCAGACCTGCTTTTTGCTTCACCAGTGGCAGTGCCCTTCTGGTTCTTTTCTCCCTGATCACAGACCCCAAAGAGATGCTAGTCATCTGTGTATGTGGATGAAGTGGGAAGCAGCTCTCCCTACCTCTGTGCACACTACACTGGGCTGTATTTAGTTCCTGAGGGTCAAGAACTCTTTCTGTGGTTTGAGTGTGAAGCAGACACCTGTCCAACATAACTTTGTGTGGTGATGGAAATTTCTATTTTGTGCTGTCTAATTCAGTAGCCCATGGCCACGCAGGGCCATTGGCACTTCAGATGTGGCCTATGCAACGGAGGAAGTGAGTTTTTAATTTCATTTTAACTAATTTAAGTGTAAATAGCCGAATGTGGTTGGTTGGGACTACCATACTGAGCATCATTGCTAAACACAGGCGGGCTAAGTCACCTTCCTGTAAGGGCAGGCAATAAGCATTCTTGCTGCTCAACTTCAGGCAAGGAAGGATGATGCTTAAAAGGTGGATTGTTTTTGTTGTTTCAGTGAACATGTTCCAGAAAGCGGGGCAGATCCCAAAGCAGTGGGTTTTGATGCAGGAGGCCAGGTAGAAGAAAATATGTGAGATGAACCCCCCAAAAAAGAATGCCAGCTATTTGGGAATCTACAAAGAGGTGACAAAATCCTTGAAAGGTTGAGAAGAGGTCTGGTGAGAAATCCTAGCACTTAGAAATTACCTGGTGCTTATCACCAGAACTAAATCTTTGACCCAGGGCTTCTTTTGCTTTTTCATTTTTTTCTTTCCTTCTTTCTTAGAAGCAACTTTATGCACTAAACTATACATTTTGAAGTGTGCCATTTGGTGAGTCTTGACACATTAACACCCAGAAACCATCCCCACAATCAAGGTAATGATGATCATCATCTCCAAATTGTCCTCATGCCCCTCAGGAATCTCTCTTCTCCCTGCTTCTCCTACCCCCTAGCAGTTGCCAACTTACTTTCTGTCTCTGTACATTAATTTGCATTTTTTAGAACTTTATCTGCTGAGTGGACTCATGCAATGTGTATTTTTTGTTGTTGTAGTTGTTGCTGTTCTGATTTCATTCAATAGAATGATTTTGAGGTTCATTCAGGTAGTTGCTAGGCATCCTTTTCTTCATTCCTTTAGAGCTGAGAGGGATCCCATTGTGTGGGTGTTTATCCATTCGCGTGTTAATGGAATGGTCGCTCCACTGCTCCTTAACCTCCCGCATATGTCAGTTCTCTACCCTGCAGCACTTCCACAGTTCTGGAGAGGCTAGTATCAGTTAGTGGCCTGCCTCAGGACTAGGGCATCCTAAGAAAGAATCCTTATTATCAAGGTGAAAAAAGTCATACCCCAAGGAAATGAAATATTTGCAAAGACACAAAGTCTGCACAATCTAGGTGTGGACCACCTCTTATGGTCAAGAGATTTGGGAAATGCTGTTAAGTGGGACAGGGTTTTAGGAAGTTTACCAATAGCATACCTTTCATTAAAGTTTCCTAGGTGCATCTACCCAGGTCTCTGGTTCTCCATGCTTCCTGAGTGCCATTCCTTCTACTCTACTTCATCTTGGATTCCTGTTCCCTGGCTTTATTCACATCAGCCTTCTTACCACTTCTCTCTTCCCAGAAAACAGATACCTAGATCACAGCAAAAGCCCCTGGGTGCTTGCTTGTGCATGTGGGCCTGTCTCAAGTTTATAGTGTTCAGTTCTGGATAAAAGCCTTTGTCTCCAGAAAAGCAAGTTACAGACATCCTTAGCATGTCTCCTGTTAAATTATACAAGAAGGCAGTGTAAAGTAAGATTGCTTTGGAGAATACAGTTTACTTGAGAATAATTTCTCGAGGGAAATTTTTTCCAGAATGGGACAATTTTAGTTTTATCTTTTTCTTATTTCCCCATGTACCAAACATAATATATATGACATATTTAATATATAAAGTATGTGTTAGTATTTAATACGTATATGATATATAAATATTTTACACACACACATACTTTTTCTCTTATTAATTCTTGAAAATTAGTGTGACTTAAACCAGTGCCATTTGTTGGAATTAAAGGCAGATGCTGAACCAGCAGTCCCTTTAATATAAATGTGAGGAAACTTTCTTTTTTTTCAATGAATACAGCCAGGTTCTTGGATTTCTCTCAGTGGCCTGGTCTCTCAGACATGTGTCTAATTCTTGATACAGCACTGCCTTTCCCTCCTGGCTGCAGTGTGACTCAGTGAGAAATGGAAAAGGGAAGCTGTAGAACAACATCTGTGGTTTGAGGTCTTAGGAGTTCAGTGCCCCCTGTGAGCCCTCGATAAATATTTGATCATGTCAGGAAGTCATTGTCAGTACCAGTAATTAGCCATCAGGAGAAGGGCGTCTCCTCCAGGCACAGAAGCCTGCTCCAAGGATCCCAAGTGTTTATCACACTGCCTGCCCTAACATAAAAGAACCCCCCAAAAACATTTTTCTTCTGGATATTCACTCGGCACCCTTATTCCCAGGAAGGAATTAAATAATCAATCATGCAAAAGGCAAGTCCTTTTTTTTAAGATTTTACTTATTTGTTTATTTATTTAAAGAGAATGGAAGAGAGGGAGAGAAATACCAGTTGCCTCTCAAATGCCCCTGACTGGAAGTTGAACTGGTGGGAATTGTGTTTCTTTTGGTTCGTGGAATCATGCCCAACCCACTGAGCCACACCAGGCAGGGCCAAAAGAATAAGTCTTTGGTTCCTGTTGAGTTCATTTCTAAAAAGCCAGATTGAGTTATTTCCTATGTGTGACCCTGGCCTAAAGGGTCACATCTGAGAGGGACATCTGAGAGGGAAAGATTACATTTCATATGTTAATTTACTTTGCTATTAAATAACCCTGAGTTACAAAAGTCACCCAAACACGAATGATTACATTCTGCAAGAGTGTTTATCTTGTAAGCTCTCTTGCATTCTGGGCATTGGGAATACTGGCTTCTGTTGTCATAATTTTATATCTGACATGAAAAGTTAGTTTCTTAACTTTGCTTTTATTTATTAATGGGAAGGAGAGGGAATTATATCTTAAAAACAAATACAAAAAGGGGCTCTTGTGGTATATTGATCTTTAGAAGTGAGAATTAGGCATTTCATATGTAGATATTAAGGATAAACTATGCTGGTGCATTTTCAATTGTACAATTGCTATCATTATTTTTTAAGGTACTTTAAGGTTTGTCATAAAAGTCACCTTAAACATCCATGGGTTTTCATGTACTGCATGACATTTTGATTAGACTTGGTTAGACAGATGATAATTCCAAATAAACTCAAATCTATAGTATTTGTAATTAACACGTGTAGGGAGTTTTCGTTTTGATCTGGTCATGCCTTCTGAAAAGCTGAGATACTACTCTGTGCAAATAGTATCTCAGATGTAAGACACACTTTTTAAAAAAAGATTTTATTTTTTATGTTTTTTTAGATTCTATTTATTTATTTTTAGAGGAGACGGGAGGGAGAAAGAGAGGAAGAGAAAACATCAGTGTGTGGTTGTCTCTTGCACACCCCCAACTGGGGACCTGGCCCACAACCCAGGTATGTGCCTTGACTGGGAATCAAACTGAAGACCCTTTGGTTTGCAGGTCAGTGCTCAATCCACTGAGCCACACCAGTCAGTGCTATTTCTTTTTTTAACTATTTAAAGTATATTTTATTGATTATGTTGTTACTGTTGTCCCAATTTTTTTCCCTTTGCTCCCCTCCACCCAGTACCCCTCTTCTCTCCAGCAATCCCACCCCTCTTAGCTCATGTCCATGAGTCATGCATATGTTCTTTGGTTTCGCCCTTTCCTATACTATTAACATCACCCAGTCTCTTTTGTACCTACCGATTATGCTTCTTAACCCCTGCACCATTTCCCCATAAGTCCCTTTAACATTTCATGTAATAATGTCTTGGTGATGATGAACTCCTTTAGCTTTACCTTGTCTGGGAAGCTCTTTATTTGTCCTTCCATTCTAAATGACAGCTTTGCTGGATAGGGTAATCTTGGTTGTATGTCTCCTCAACTTGACAGGCTCCTGTGTTTGCCTCTGTGCCTTAGGTAGAGCTGTCGAGTCTGTTATATTGTAAGGGGCAGAGCTTTAGGTATTTGTCAGTAAGGGGGCAACTAGTTTTACCAGATCGTGGCACTGAATGTGGGGGAGGAGTCTGAGAGGGAACAATGCCATTTGCTCAGCACTTGCCCCTTTTCCAGGCTCTTCTCCTGCTTCCAGTGTGGGATTGGTTCCCTGCTAGCTGTTGCCCAGAGTGGGTGGGTTTGTGGACGTTCCAGAGCCATGGAGGCCTCTAAACAAATGGACTTGGCCAAGACTGACAGTTTCTTCAGCCATCCCAACTCCCACTGGTTTTCACAGACAGAAGCAATGAGGCTTTATTTTCTCTGGCTCTGGAGGTGCTGCAAGGTTTGGTCTGGGGCTGGGATCACATTCCTGGTGTCCCTCCCAACTTTTATAATGTGTGACTGCTGCCCACAGCCCTGCCTTGCTGCTGCCTGCAGTCATACCGTGTCCTATCCATCCCGGCTCTATCCTTCCTATCTGTCTGGATGAGTGTTACTTCTTTATATCTTTGTTGGACATCATGCAGTTTGATTTTCTGGTAGTTTTGGTTTTTAATTTTGAGGTAGTTGTATTCTTTCTTTTTTTTACATAATTAAAATAACGTCCTTTATTTAGTTCATGTTTTAGCTAATTATAAAACACAGAACATGCAATTACTATTATAGAAAAAGCATATATATATATATATATTTTTTTTTTATAATTTAATTTTATTGCTGTTGTATTACATTCATCCCATTTTCCCTCCTTCTTCTCCCCTTTCCCACCCACCCATTCCCTTCGCAAAGTCAATCCCACTTGTTGTCCATGTCCATGGGTCTTTCATGCTAGTTCCTTGACTAAATTGCTCCCCTTCTTTGCCTCTTTCTCACCCATGCCCCCTCCTCCTCCCCTCTGCCCACTGTTCCTTGTATCCATGTATCTGGTTCTGTTTTGCTTGTTTGTTTGTTTTGTTCATTAATGGGTGAGATCATATGGTATTTGTCTTTCATTGACTGGGTTATCTCACTAAGCATAATACTGTCCAATTCCATCCATGTTGTTGCAAAAGATAGGAGTTCCTTCTTTCTTTCTGCTGTGTAGCATTCCGTTGTGTAAGTGTACCAAAGTTTTTTTATCCGTTCATCCACTGATGGGCACTTAGGCTGTTTCTAGCACTTGGCTATTATAAATAGCACTGCTATAAACATAGGGGTGCATAGGTTCTTCTGAATTGGTGTTTCAGGGTTCTTCGGGTATAATCCTAGTAGGGAATTGCTGGATCAAAAGGCAGTTCCATTTTTAGTTTTTAAAGGAAATTCCATACTGTTTTCCATAATGGCTGTACCAGTCTACATTCCCACCAACAGTGCACCAGGGTTTCCTTTGTATTCTTTCTTAATGGTTGTGGAGGGAGGTGAAACATCTTGACTGGAAATCCCCTTTTATGTTTTTTTTTTTTTTTTTTTTTTTTTTTAGGGAGAGGGGAAGAAAAGGAGAAAGAGGGAGAGAAATAGCAGTCGGTTGCCTCTTGTATGCCCCCTGCAGGTTTGGACCTGCAACCCAGGCATGTGCCCTGACTAGGGAGTCAAACCTTTTCACTTTTGGGATGAAGCCCAACCATGAGCCACACTGGTCAGGGTGAGACATACTTTTTTTTTTTTTTTTTAAGATTTTATTTATGATTTCTAGACAGAGGGGAAGGGAGAGAGGGAGAAAGACATCAATGTATGGTTGCTTTTCACCTGCTTCCAGCCACAGATCTGGCTTGCAACCAGGTTATGTGCCCTGGCTGGGAATCGATCCAGCAACCTTTGGGTTCGCAGGCCAGCACCTGTTCACTGTGCTACCCGCCAGGGGGAGACATACTTTTTATAATCTGGTGAGCACCATGCAGACCCACTCAACCCAAATGGTGAGAGTTAAATTTTTATTCTTTTCAATTGCATTCATATTTTGTCGTAGTCAGATTCTACTTGAAGTATTTTTACTTTTCTTACAGAAGACTTTTTTTGTAGACTTAACTTAGTTTCTACCCTACCCTGTCTCCTACTGCTGAAAGGTCTTGATTCTTTTAAATTTAAAGTAAATGATCTATAAATAAAAATATTTTTTTCTTTGAAAACATTTATTGAATTTTTTCTGGCTTTAATCCAGTTTAAAAAGTTCCCAACTGACACCTCTCCCCACCTGTCACAGCTATTCTCCCTTGTGTTGGAAGAGAACTTAGATTTGCAACTTCTTTTCCTCATATATTTATTTAGCTACCCACACAAAGCTTCTGCTTTGTTCCCCACCCTATCAACTACTCTTCAATTGTCAAGATAATTTTTACTTCATCTGAAGTCTAGCCCTGAGCAGGTCCTCATGAAAAGCAAAGGTTAATATGTGTTTAGTTTTGGTCAGGCATTATTCCTTCATATTAGTTATTCCTTATAATATTTGATGAAGATTGCATTGCATATTCCATTAAGGTTAAATGACTAGCTTGTATTTTTATTAATAACTAAAGTTACCTTAATGACATTGAAATGTTTTTATTTTCAAGAAGGGAAGAAAGAGAAGGATTTCTTTTAAACTATTGAGCACCATATTGTGTTTGTAACATTTTCTTAAACTTGGAGCCTAGCTCTGTCTGGTAAGATGCTGACCTCTGAGACTAGGAAGGATGTCACACTGGACAGCAGTGGTCCTCACCCCACTCAGGCAGCCTTGGAGCTGGGCAGGGAGGGTGAGGCTGGTCAAAGCCAAGGTCCTCTTGAGTCTGCTGGTAGTCCCTTGTGGGTTTCTTGGGGCATTTTGTTCTTGTAGGGCATTGCTCCCCATAAGCAGTCATACCCCTTGACATCTGGTAGTGCTTAGAGGATAGAAAGGATGTCAGTTACTAAGATCTGAACATTTCCTATCCCATGGAACCCTTTGGCAGCAGGATTCCGCATGGCCAGGGACCTACAAATATCCTTTGTATCAACCCACCCACAATGGTATCTGTCTCCCTGTCCCTACTATGTCTTTGCTTTGGGCTCGAAGCTGTCCATATACATAGCTTACATGGATGTTACATCTGTAGGTTAATGTCTCCATATTTCCTGATGCTAAATGCTTTAAAATACTGTAGTCAGAGGATTTGTGCATGTGACCTGGTCTGGGGCCAACTTCATCAGGAGTATATAGACATGTGGGTTTTATGGCATGACAAGGGTTTTTGGTACTGTCACCTATGTTGTATTTTAGTGATCACCTATCTGGATAGATTTAGGAAAGTCTGACCTTAAAAAACTGGTGGTGGGTTTTCTTACATTGTCTTTAGTTTGAAAATCTTTTTAGCTGACTTCCAAATATTAAATACAGGTAATATGATGAATATACATGGGAAAACCTTCTAGTGAAATGCCAGTAGCACCAGAGAATCCTTTTCTTTGCATAAAACCTCCTTTCTGTAAGACAGCAATCAGTTTTTTAAAAGAATTTTCCAGCTTCAGCTGCTCCATCAAGGAGTTCTTCACTGACTCAAGATGAGTCTTCACCTCATTCCATGTCTGGCCTTGAGCATTTGTGATAAAAAGCAGAAGCCTCTTCCTGAGAACCAGAAAACTGGTGCTTTCTGATAGGTGAAATGCTATTCAAAAAATAAATATGGGACTCAGAATGATTCTCAAGTTAATCTAGAAGGATAAACCATTGGGGCTAACCAAGAAAAATGTATAGAAGGAGACTTAAAGAGGGTGAATATGTATCTACTAAAAGATGTTATGCCGGCCTGCGAACCCAAAGGTTGCTGGTTCGATTCTTAGCCAGGGCACATAACCAGGTTGCAAGCCAGGTCTCCAGCCAGGTCTGTAGCTGGAGGCAGGTGAAAGGCAACCATACATTGATGTTTCTCTCCTTCTGCCTCTCTCCCTTCCCCTCTCTCTGAAAAATAATACATAAAATTAAAAAGAAAAGGAAAGATGTTATAACACTGCAAGCCTTTGGTATTGGCTCAGAAATAGACTGAAATATATAGTAGAATTTTCCATATGATGAAAGTGGCATTTCAAAATAATGAGGAAAAGATAACTTGTTAAGTAAGTAAATGGTACGGAAGTAAAGTAAACATCTATACTGTACACACACCAGCTACATCCTGGGAAAGTACTTGTAGCACATAAGACTGACACATTTGTGAATAGGTGTAGAATAAAGGTTCTTATAAATCATAAGAAAAATATGAACATATGGTAAGAAATGGGAAAAAGGACATAAAAGCTTTTCACAAAAGAAGAAGTATACATTGGATCCTCAATGTCCTTTTTTTGTTCAAAGTCATTTTGTTATAACATTGATGAGGAACTTAACTCTTGTTTACATCAATTATTAGCCTGTGATAAAGTGCCTTCATTATATATTATTTCACTGAAGGTCATAGAATCTGTTGACAACATAATGTGAGGACTTACTGTATATGACTAATAAATTTATGGGAAAATGTTAAATATTACCAATAATCAAGGAGCTGAAACAATTATGCTAGGCCATTTTCCCACCTGTCAGAGTGGCAGCACTGTTTTATGGAAAGATGGTGAGGGGAAAGGGGACCACCCCACCTTGTGGGGCATGTGAATTGGGCTGCTCACCTGAAGAGTCATCGGCAGTGACTTAGTAGGAAGTCATTGGGCAAATACACAAGTAGTAAAGATAATAAAGGACATTTTCAAGAACCATAGGCTATCAAAATGAGTAAACTATGCTTCACACACACATACGTGGAACACATACCTATTAAAGATGGAAGTGGTAGAATATGTTTCTTGATGGAGAGAGATGCTCTCGTTTAAATGAGTGGATAAATCTGTTACAAAATGCTGTGTGCCAAATGGCACGTCCTCCCTAGGCACTCACACACTCACACAAACTTGCTCAGTTTTAACTGACGCTAGACAGTAGAATGAATGGTTTTTTAAAAAATACTTTCCTTTTTAATTTAACACTCTCATCTAATTTTTCTTCAAAAGCATATGTTGTTTATGCCGTTCTTTTAAGTTTTTAAAAATAATAATAATTAAGATTGCCCAGCTTAAAACGTATTCTTACCAGTTAAGAGTATCTGTTCATTTTACATATGTTGGTTATATCCACAGTCATTCAAAATCACTTATTTTTCCTAGCTTTGGGGCATTTATTTTTTTATTCACTTTACTTAATTACCAGTGATGTCATTAATACAGACCTTCTGTCTGAAGCCAAATGTTCCCCTGCCCACCCCTCCTCTGGGATTTCCACCCTCTCAGTCTCTGCACAAAGTAAGTCATCCTTCAGACAGGTGCTACGCCCCCCGCCCCCCACCCCCAGTGATTTTTAGCATGAAGACCTTAGAATAGCTGCTGTCAGAAGTGTCTTTGGGGCCTAGTATCAGGGTTGGGGGACTGGGTGCAATTATTAGAGGAGCACAGCCATGGCCACCACAAGTTAACGGACATTTCTAGATATTCAAAACCTGCAATAAACAATGTTTCTTATTGCCAGCTTCTGAGAAGATGCCTTAACCCAGCAGATACTAGTTCTTCATACAAATGAAATTTCTCAATAATAGTTTTCATTTTTTGCTGCTCAGTGATATTGAGGTTAACAGCTTCCCTGGAGGCTGTGATAAGAGCTACAGCTGGTGGCTGTGTGTGGAGCCAGCACCCATCCCTCCCCGCACCAGAGCCTGGCTCACAAGCCGCTTTCAGTTTGAAGCTAGGACTTTTCAAGAGCTCTTTTATTTTTCTTTCTTTCTTTGTTTTTTTAAGGGTTAAAATAGTAAATTTTATTTTATTATTTTTTAAGAGTTTTATTCATTATTTTTAGAGAGAAGGGCAGGGAGAGAGGCAGAGAGGTAGAGAGACGTTAATGTATGGTTGCCTTTCACCTGCCTCCAGCTACGGACGTGGCTGGAGACCTGGCTTGCAATCTGGTTATGTTCCCTGACTGGAAATCGAACCAGCGACTTTTGGGTTTGCAGGCTGGTGCCCATCCACTGAGCCACCAGCCAGGGCCTTAGTTTTCCAAGAGCTTTCTTTTCACTTGGTTTGATAATAATTTTGCTCAGAAACTTAGCACAAAGATCAGCTACATAATTTTTGGGGCCCAGTGCAGAAGTGGAAAATGTAGGGCCCCTTGTTAAAAATTATTGAGTCCCAAAGTTAAACCAAGAATGGGGCATTCTAAATTCTGGGCCTTATGTGACTTCCTGGATAGCTGGTTACAAGGTTACAGAGTTATTCACTCCTCTTGCCCCTGTGGTCTATGTCAGGGTTTGCCTGAAGAGAGTGACAGGTATCGTGACATAAAGGAAAGCAGGTTCTGGGTCAGGGAGTCCTTCATTGTGGCCCTGAGCCTGGTCTTTCATTTTGGTCCTTGGAGCCTGTGGCCCTCCTGTGAGGGGCTGCTGCAATGTGCCCATCCCATGTTCATGATGCTAGCTCTTTCCCTTTTGTGTGTAGAAATTCATTGAGTTTGAAGATGCCTTGGAACAAGAGAAGAAAGAGCTACAAATCCAGGTGGAACACTATGAGTTTCAGACCCGCCAGCTGGAACTGAAGGCCAAAAACTATGCAGATCAGAGTAAGTAGCCAACCTGAGCATTGAAATTGCACCAGTTGTTTTTAGACCTACCCCAGCTGAACAGGATGTTGAGAGCCTTTGATTTAAAAAAAGTGAGAAAAATCAATGATAGGCTTATTTTATTTTCACTATGATACCTTCAACCGTTATACTGCTATGTATTTCTGTAATCAACCTCCAGTTATTTGTGGAAATAAATCATTAAGGCCCCTTTGATGACGTAGCACTTTTGCACGTAGAGCAATCTGTGAACCTTCTGTGGTCCTTTGGAGCAAAGCTGCCCAGCTGCCTTCCTGCCCTGTGAGGCTCTTGTCTGCACACCCATGCTGTTTTGTGACCTGATGAAAGATGGACTTGATAATGCAGCCACTGTAGTGACAATTCCTAGGATGGATGCACAGCTGATCTGGGTGCCTATAGGAACATCCTCCTCTTTCAAAGGAGAGGGGAAGAAAGGGACTTTTGATTATTTTTGTGATAAGAACTATTCTTTTATTTTTCTAAAGTCTTTGTTTAAATTATACTGTCAAAGTTAAAATGGTCTGTGTGATTTTAATTTTCTATAGAGATATTGATGATTGAGACCTAGTTTGCTACTTTACCTAGTTCCCCTGGATGGGAGGAGATTTCGTTTGTCTGAAAAATTCAGATGAAATTGGGAAGAAAAATGGTTGGATGTGATTGGTCCATCCCTATCCCAAACCGAGACTTAAAGGCCAGTACCCCACGGTGTACTGGGGAACTCTGCGCAAGCAGCAGGCTATTGGCTACATAGTGTACAACACGCTTGTATTTGCAAACTGGGAGCAAATGAAAAGGCCCAGATTAGGCATGCATAGATAAACCCCTTCTATAATTACACAGATTCCTTAATATTCCCTTTGCTTAGGATACTTTTTTTTTTAGTGAAACCTTTTCAGCTCTTCTTAGAAGGAAAAGATGTAAGCTCCAAATTACAAGTTGAAATTGTTCATTTGGTCAGCACCAGGAGTGAAAGCCAGAAGAGAGAGAAGGGCGAGCTGCTGGGTTCCTTCAGCCAAGCAGTGGTGTGTGCCCCTGCCCCAGAGAGAGGTCAGCAGAGGTCCTGGGGCTCTGACCCCAAAGCCCTCTCCAGGGGCTCATGCACAGACAGGCAGCCTCTCCCAAGGCTGGAGCAGAGGCCAAGGGTCTTCCCCTGGCAACCAGTTCTAGGTATGTTATGTGCCAGAGTCTGTTGGCACTTTAAGCTCTTCCGGGGATGACTAAGCTGTTACTCTTACTTTGTGCAAATATCTGTTACTCCTCAAGGTTAGGTTCTCTGACTAGCAGCATCAGCATTACCTGGAGTATTAGAAATGCAGATTTGGAGGCCCCTCCTGTTAGATAGGGAATGACCTTGACAATGTAGGCCTCCAAGATCGCTGCTGGGAAAGCTATACCAGGAATCATGGAACTGAAGAGCATATGGACAGAGTGAGATGTTGAATAGTGTCACTGTTGAATCAGTTTACAACAGGCACCAGAGAGTGGGGCAGGCAGAGAGGCTCACACACTGGATGGAGTGTGTGCTGGGAGGACTGCCACAGGAGCCCTGAGCCCGTGACTGTCATGTGTCCTGTCCCTAGCTCTGCATATCAGTTGTCCCCTTTTGGTGGGACTACAAAGACAGAGTTTCAGTTTGAACAAAGGACCACACACAGAAGGGTTTCGTGTCCAGTGGCGAGTTATAGGGGTGTGGTCGCCAGCTGCCACTGTAGCTCCCCAGGGAGGCCTCAGAGAAGTCAGGCAGCAGAACACATGCAGGCCAGAGGGGACCATCCTGCATGTCCCAGGGACTGCCAGTTTAGGGGTGATATAGCTGCCAGCTGGCAGGTGGTATAATCATGACTTAGTTTTTTCAACCCTTGGTACACACATGTAAGGGACACTTGTGTGTAATGTGTCTCAGATATGGATATTCTTCCACTCTTTAACACTTCTTAAAGGTTACTCACTTATGAATTTTGCCTTTTTCCACAGCCACTTTTCCCACTTGCTTGTTACATCATGTGAGTTTTGCCTACATCCCTGAAGCTGATAGCTAACTTAAGCTTAGGTAGTAACACTTTGTGTATTACCCACCCTGTATCTTTTGTAGCAAAATTGAATAGCTTCACATAGCACAACACTCATACAATCCACCAATCCACACCCCAGACTGAATCAGAGTCTGCATTCTAGCACTGCCAGGGGATTCTCTCCTGCTGATAGCTTTCTCTGAACTTCAGGTGCCACAGCGCTCAGCACCAGACACTGGCTTGTCCTGGAACTCTCCAGCCTCTGTTCAGGAAGCCTAGAGCAAGAAAGAATTGTAAGAACTGGGTTGTGTGGTTGACAAACAGCTGTTGTGTTTTCCAGTTTCCCGGTTGGAGGAGCGGGAATCAGAGATGAAGAAGGAGTACAATGCTTTGCACCAGCGACACACAGAGGTAGGTGCCCAGCCATGATCTGCAGCAGCTTCCAGGCCACACTTGGAGCGGCCACAGTCAGACATACGGGGCAGCTGCTGACCTTGGGTTGCCCCCTTGTCCTGCCTCCTTGGCCTTTCTTTTCCTGGCATTCTACTGCCAAGCTGGAAAGCTGTCAGCTTCATGCTGGTCAGGCTCCATTTTGCTGAGCTCTGTCATTATTTCCATCAGAGCATAGCAGGTTGAGAACATTGCAGGTTAGAGAGGGGAGACAGAGAGGCCTTGGTCAGTGGGCATTACTCTCACAGAGGTGTTCTTCTCCACAGATGATACAGACATATGTGGAGCACATCGAGAGGTCCAAGATGCAGCAAGTTGGGGGAAACAGCCAGACCGAGAGCAGCCTGCCCGGGCGGAGGTAAGCAGGGTCGGAGGCTGCAGAACCCAGTGGCACTCTGAGGAGGCCAGAGAACTGCATCCTCCTGATTCAGGAAGAGGGGTGTCTGGCTGGAGTGTGTGGCTTAAGCTAAGAATGTGTGCTGAGATTTTCCCAGGTGCCAGAGCAGGGTTGAGGGAATGTGAATGGACCTCTGCTCTGTAGTCATGTATGCCCAAGCGAAATTGTGTATAGGTTGATCCCAATACTTGCAGGTTCTGTGTTTGTGAATTCGCCTACTCACTACAATTTATTTGTTTCAGAATCAACAATTGCAGTGTTTTTCAGTCATTTACTGACACAGAGCAGTGAAAGTTTGAGTCACCCAACATACATGATGCCCATTAAGGTTAAACAAAGTTTAACCTCATGCTTCCTGCTTGTCTCAACCTCATGCATATATGCCCAGAGAAAGGAGATGGAGGGTGGTGCAGTGTTGTGCAAGTCTCACTCTGTGGCCCCCAGAATCCAAGAGCCACACTCTTGCTACAGGGCAAGGCAGTGCAGATGCCAGCATATTCAGAGGCCCTTGCTTGTTTGAGCTCAGGAGCCCAGTGCTGGTTTATTAGGGGAGTGGAGAGAGACCTTCGGAATCCAGGTTCCTTCCCCATCTGCTGTACCCCTTGGTCAGATAAAACCAGACCATAGTGCCCAAGGGAACAGCTTGTCAAAGATCTCTAGGGTGTTGCCAGCTTGAGGGAATTGGCCCGTGAAAGACCAGAGTTATTGACCTGAGCTGGGGAGGTTGGTACCAATGTCTAAGTCTCCATCAGGTGGGAGGACAGACCGAGGTGAGAATCCCAGGCCCCGCAAATTATGCTCAGCCATTGGTCCGTTTCTAGCTATGGCCCCTTGTTCCTGTAGGCAAAGGCTTACAGCCTCTAGTTAGGTCACATATAAGTCTTGTTGGCTACAAAAGATTTTTTTGTCCTGCCTCCTTAGGAGGTTATTTCTGTAGACCAGTAGACTCAGATCCTTCCTCATGGGCATCCTCAGTTACTCTGGGTTACTATGGGAAAATCTATTGCATTCCTATACTGGAGTCTTCAAATGTGAAAACAGAAATATGTATTGTGTATGCAAAGGCCTAGCAGGGCTCAGGATGGGTGAATGTCAAGGGATGAGCAGCATCTTGCAGCATTTTGTGGGTGTTCTTACTGAAAATGATCCTGTTGGTATGGAGGCTGTTCCCTAGCCAACCTCGAGGCCTTGAGAATTGAAGGGATGTGGCTCAAAGACTTTGTTAAACTACAAAGCTCTGCAGGTATTAGTCTTGGATCAGGTATATCTGAAAGTGGGGAATACAGATCTCCAAGCTACCATTTTATGGCTTTGGACATTTTCTCCTGAGCTCTCTGTGAAATCCTCATTCCCAGCACTCATCAGTTGCTGAGGGAATTTCCAGATAATTGCCCTGGAATGCCAACCTGGAGTCAGCGGTCTTTGTGTTGTTTAGGAGAGAGCTGGGCAGGGCAGTCTGAGCTGGGGCATCTCCAGTGAGTGCTGGGCACTTGGCCAGTTCCTGAGCTCCAGCATTCTGGAGCCTTGAGGCTGTTGCCCACCAGCTTTCTTCAAGGCAGGAGCCCTTCAAAAGTCATTCGCTATTGGGCCCAGAGAGAGGGTGCTGTTTCCCTGGGAGCCAGGAGGGTGTGACCTCTGAACTCAAGCCAAAAGCAGAAGCTGCCCATACTCCATAGCTGAGTCCTAAGGGTCCTAGTCTTCATCAGGGGCGTGTACAACCTACGATTTCTCATCTGCATGAAAGAGGCACCATGATTACAAGGTGGCTTTGCTTTCTGTGCAAGTCTCCATGTGTGGTAGAGGCAGAAACTTGTCAATATGTGTCGTGTGGCAGAGTTTGGGTAAGAATACCATTGGTTCCTCCTGTTTCCTTGCCTTTCAGAGTTATGTTTCAGCCCCTGTGGCAGGCAGGGCTGTGGGAAGTTAGCATCTTCCCTCCTTAGAGAAGCCCTTGGCCCCATGGCAGGCACTGCCTTTCTGGTCATGACTCCTGGACCTTCATGGGGAGGCTTGCAGAGTCTCTTTTGAGGTCCCTCCCCTCAGAAGCTCTTGAAGTCTGTGTTGGAGCCCCTCCTCCCTAGGGAACTAGAACAGGCTGGTTGTAAGAAACCCTTCAACCTGTTTCATAAAGGGTGGGTCTGTGGGTCTTTTCTGTCCATGCCAGCAAATACCGATCCTGCTTCCTGCCTATAGCCATTTGTAGCCTCAGGGTGAGCAGGGCCTTTGAAGTCCACAGTAGAGAGTAATGTCTGTGGTGGGGTGGTGCCGGGCAGGGGCTTCTCCATACCACACTGTAGCCCACAGGAGTGCCTTCATTTGTAAGACAGACCCACTGGTTGTCCAGGAGAGGTTGGGGCTCTGGTGCAGATTTCTGCAAGCCTTGTGTCCTGATCTGATCCTGCCAGAAAGGGATGCTTGGGGCCCAAGTGTGCACCTTGTGTCGAGTGTTGCCATCATCCCCAGGCCCGTGGCGCACTCTATTCGTAGACTTTCCCTATCCAGTTGCCACCTTGTAGAGAGGTGCCTGCTGCAGGGAGTAGGTGCCTGGGACTGCCGGCCCAATCCTCCTGCGGTGCCCTAGCTGTAAAGAGGAGCGTGCTTCTGTGGTGCAGTGGCTAGAACAGCACTTGTTTGGGAAGCAGACACAGGAAACGGGGCTGGGTGTAGTGTATTTGGGTGCCCTCACTGCCCTGCCAGCCAGCTGGAGGCATTTAGCTTCACCACCTGCCCGCATTGGTTGTCCTGGGGTTACTGCAGCAATTGTAGGGGCTCCTGCTTTCCCTGCAGCCACTTCTTCCTGGCCCAGGCACTTCCTGGGAGCCATCGTGTGTGTCTGACTCTGCCCCTGGACCTGTTTCCAGGTGAACAGGTGTGGATGACGCCCACTGCCTCACGTTTCACAAGGAACACTTGTGTACATAGAGAAATCATGAGCTTTCTGTCACTGCTGACCACTGGTCTTTGTGGTTCTCACCAGGGTCACACATTCCTTTGTGACCTGTACTGCTACATTGGTGGGTTAAAGGGAAGGCCCTACCTATTACTCTGGACCACTGTCCTTTGTGTTGCAGCCTTTCCTGCCACAACTCGGGATTGTTAGGGGATAAATGTGCACATCAGCCCAAGGTTCTTTATTCGGACTCTCTGGCTTCTACCATGAGGGCTCATTCTTAGTGCTGGAGGGCCTCTGGTTGTGGCTGGCCACAGACAGGCATTTTCCTTCACTGCTGGCTTGGTTTCTGGAATTGTGTGTCTTTAGAATAAAATTTAGTGTGTGCTTAGAACATTTGGTTAAGTTCATGAACACAGGAGTGTGGCTGTGCGCTCCATCCCTGCATGCCCATGTATACAAGTGTGTTGAACCAATACGGAGAGCACACTTGTCCACCACCCTGCGCTGAGTACACATGTGACCTGCTGACCTGCCGCATAGGCCTTGTTTGGGATCTTTCATTCAAGCTAAGAGGGCCATGTGTCTGTATGTCACGCGTCTGTCACATGTAGATGTCTGTGTTTCAGCATCTGTCTAGAGCAGGTGCCTGACTGTGTCATTGCATACATATTCTCTGTGTGGGAAAAAATGCTACTGGAGCTCCCAGACATGCTCTAATGCTGTCTTCTTGTCTTGCTCTCTGTGCCGTCACTGCTGTTTGCTGGGCCTGTGTGTGTCGCTGTCCACAGTCCTCGTCAGTCGTGGAGGAAAAGGTAAAGCCTGCACAGTGTTTGCACTGTCATGCCAGGTGCTCGGGGGCCTTTGGGGTTGAGAAAGTTAGGTCTCTGGTGGTTCTTAGTTACAAGCTCAGGGGGTTCTGAATCCACTCGACACATTTCCTGCAGCATTATGACAGATCACAGCCTCCTGATGGGGCGTTATAGGGCCGCAACATTGTGGAGTCAGCAGGCGGCCCCAGGGTCCCTAAGACAGCCCAGAGTAGATACTGGCACTGTGACTCCACTCAACAAATGTCCACCTGTCCACAGAAGGGGCTGTGTTCAGAGCTGGCATTGCCATTGTGGGCAGTGGGTGGGGTGGAAACCTTGTGCTCTTGTGTTAGACATCCTGGCTTGGTCACTTAGAGTCCTGGACCCAGAGCCATCAGTGTGACTATAACCCCATAGGCAGCATGACCTTTGCAGATAGTGTGACCCCATTGGGCTACAGTCTCTGAAGCGGAGGATCATAGGTGTCTCCTGAGGGGGCATCAGGGATATAATGAGAGGACCCACTGGCCACTGGCCAAGCTTCAGACAGGGCTCTGGGATGCCAGTCAGCAATGCCCAGCGAGTGCTAATGGGGCTTGGGGAGCAACAAAGAGATGATGAGATGGAATTCCTGGGGATGATTTCTGTTGGAGGATAGTGGCCTAGCTCTTTCTGGGTGTAGAGTGTATCTGCACACAGCTGTGGGAGCAGGTTATGGACAAATGTCCCTTATCCTTTGAGAATTCCCACATTCTGCCCCTGCCATCGTCCTGTAGCATCTGGTGACAGCCAAGATTGAATGAGGGACCATCATATGCGTTTCACCCAAGGTCAGAGCCGGCCAGGAGGGGAGCTCCTCACACCAGCATTGGGGGGCCCAAGGAGGGAAAGCGAGCAAAGGAGAGGCTGGGAGCCCCTGAGGGAGCAGATGGAAATTGCAACTGGTCCTCACTTGGCCCCCCTCCTCCAGGGACATCTGAACATGTGGCAGAAGCTGCCTTACCCGGGTGTCTCAGTCCATGTGGGCTGTGTCAGAGCCCGCATGAGCACTGAGCTGTGGGCCACTAACGTCTTGAGGAATCTGCACTCAGAACTTTCCAACTTGATGGCTTTCTTAGGATCTGAGTTTCCTCAACTTTTAATTGACATGTCTGAGAAAGCATCCTCTGTCACAGGTGACAAGGGCTGTGTGAGGCACTTGCCGCGAGGCCTAGGCCCTGAACACTCCCCTCTGTGTGACTCATGCAGGCATCGATAGTCCAGCCCTGTGGGAGTACACTGCTCCTCTGGTTCCGTCCCTGCCGCAGACTAGCTCCCGTGATGGCGCAGCCAGGTGCCAGAGGGTCCAGGGACCCTGCTCTGTAGGAGCAGCATCTTCCTGAATAGGACAGAGGAGCAGAGTGGACAAAGCAGGATTCGGTTCACAGATTTCCTGTTTCATCCTGTGTGGGAGCCCCAGCTAGACACATTTTCCCAAAGTTCTACTTCATGAAGCCATCTATTCAGCTATAGTCAGTTCTGATCAGCTCTGTCCCCCTTCTTCGTCACCTGCACTCACCAAGGACCCTGAGGAAGCCTGTTATCTCTCTCCAGAATAGTCTAGCCTCTGGACCCAGCTCCCCTGAGAAACCTCCTCATCATTCCTTCCACCTCTGACTCTGGGGATGATCTCTGAGCATGAAAGGCTGTGGTATGAGGGACTGTGACTTTTGGCCTAAACAGCTCTGAGCAGCATGGGCTGTATGGGTGATGGTTGCTGGGGTGCATTGAGTCTGCCCTGGGGCAGGGTGGGGGCTGGCCTTGTCTCCACTGCCTGGTACCTGATTTGCCCTCACTGGTACTAAGGTCCATGGGTGCCTTCTCAGGGACAAGCTCAAGCCTAGGCTACCAGTCATTCCCAGTTTCTCAGCATAGCTTTGGAAGAACCCCTCTTTGGTGTCAGTGATCCATGACAATGCGAACAATGCACAGAGCCAGAGAGAGGTGCCCAGGGGGACTGTAAGGGTTGGGGGTGACACCCAGCAGAAGGGCAGGGCCCTTGTACTATTACTTTGTTCAAACATTCTTTCAGTGAGGTCTCATGAAAAAGCAAAAAAGGAGTGGGGATGGGGGCCGAAACAGGATGGAGTCAAGTAACAGAGAACAGAGGCAACAAGAGTTGACTTTCTTCTGCTTGGCTCCAAGAGTGGAGTCTGGGCTCCATAGCCATCACTTCAAGGACTGGTCAGTGCTGGCCAGTACTGCTGTGGGTCTCTTAGCTTACATAGCAGGTGTCTGTTTAAAAGTCAAAACTCTATGCACACCTATGTTCATAGTGGCACTATTTACAATAGCCAAGTGCTGGAAACAGCCTAAGTGCCCATCAGTGGATGATTGGATCAAAAAACTTTGGTACATTTACACAATGGAATTCTATGTAGCAGAAAGAAAGAAGGAACTTGTACCCTTTGCAACAACATGGATGGAACTGGAGAGTATTATGCTTAGTGAAA
>PVIW01004033.1:0-94809 GCA_004026585.1 Noctilio leporinus | reverse complement strand
TCAGAACCAAGTATATGAATACAAAGAATAGGCCTTCAGTGGTCAGGGGAACGGGGTTGGGGGGAGGGAGAGGTAGAGGCAAAGAAGGGGAGCAGCTTAGACAAGAACCTAGTATAAAGGAACCATGGACATGGACAACAGGTGGGATTGACTTTGGGGGGAATGGGTGGGTGGGTGGGGGGACAGAGGGGAGCAAAAAAGGGATGGATGTAATACAACAACAATAAAATTTAAAAAAAAAAAAGTCAAAACTAAAAACGATACATCACAACATAGTGGACAGGGAAGCGTTATATAGGATCATAATGAAGCAGAGATTCCCCTAAAAGTGCAAATACCTTTGATTAAAGAATGGCTGTAGATAAGAGGGGACAGGAGCTTCCTGTATATGATAGGACCACACCCTCACAACAACTGACCTCCATCTCCCTGAGCCAGGCAAGGGATGTCACATAGAATAGTCCCATCTGCATGTGCAGAGTGTTCAGTTTCCTTTCATGGGCTGCCATCTGACCATCCACTTCCTGTCCTCTCCCTCACATTTCAGCAGGAAGGAGCGCCCCACCTCTCTGAATGTCTTCCCCCTGAACGACGGCATGGTACGTGCACAGATGGGGGGCAAGCTCGTGCCTTCGGGGGACCACTGGCACCTGAGTGACCTCGGCCAGCTGCAGTTCAGCTCCACCTACCAGGTTTTGTAGCCGTGCTGTGGAGTGAGAGGCTTCTCCTTGTCACCCCATATCCATTCAGGAAGCCCAGTCCTTGCATACAACCCTTTGCAGCTTTTCCTGGATTTGTGGGACCCCTCCCTGCAGTGCAGCAGCAATAGAGAAACTGGGGCAGGTCAGGAGGGCATGGTCTTGTAGTGGCACTTATTAGTCCAGGTTAAACCCCTCTGCAGTTAGGGTGTACCAGTTTAGGACTGAGCTTAGCAACTGTCCCCCAAATAAACCCCAAATTAGTAGCCTCGAGGCCATACTGGATGCTAGCTAGCCCAGAGGGTTTTGTGCTTCTGGTGTCTGACTTTGCACAGCAACCAGGCGAGTCAAGGCCAGAAGGCAGCTTCTCTTCTATGGGCTCTCACCTGTACTAATGGCTTCCAGTTCTCTGAGTTTGAGAAGGCAACATCCTGGGTGTGCACAGCTAACCAGGGAGTTATGGGGGTCCCTGAGAAAGCCAAGAACAGGAACTTTCCGTTCCTGTTCAAAGCCCCTGGTCACTTGCAGCCAGTTTTGAACTCTGAGCTTAGCCTGTCTGGCAGAGGCAGACGCAGGACAGGACACAGACCCCCTTGCCAGGTAAGGATGCCACCTTAGCAGTGGAGGAGGTGACCTTGGGGTTGGTGGATTTCCTGTAGATACTATTTATTGGAAGATGCCTGCCGAAGCCCCGGGCCTTTGGCATCAGGTTGGAGTTGGGCTGTGGACATGGGGCCCAGATGTTCTGAAAATTTCCTTTCTGCTCTAGCTCCTTTCCTCCTGTCCTCTGCCTCTGAGTGTCAGGCTTGCTGCAAGCTGTGACTCCAGTGGCTTTGGCTTTTGTTCCAGGGAGTGTGCATGTCCCTGTGACATTCAGCCCAGGCACTCACCTGCCAGATATAGGCTAGCCTGCCAATGGGCAGGGGCTGGGCAGAAGGGCATAGGCCTGTGGGTCCGGGCTAGCCCACCATTCAGGCCAGGCTTGTTTATTTAAGCTGACTGCTCACACTCACTCTCAATGAAAACTGGGCTTGTAGCTAGTGCTTCCCTGAAGCTCCTGAAGAAGACGCATGAGCCTCGGAAAGCCTTGGGGGCCCCTCTCGCTCACTCTGGCCTCCTAGACTCTCATTTCTCCTGCCTGTGTCTGAGCCAGCTTTTTTCTCATGATGTCTTTTTTTCTCTCTTACTATGTTGTCTGACATAGTCTTGCTCTTAATAAATTACAGTGTTTTATGTTTTAGTTCTTAGGTGTATTTTATTTGATTTTTATTTTTTTAAACAATTATTTAAGTTCTTTTAACTTTGTGCCCTAGGTTTTAAGGTTTTTCTAATTTCTTAATTTTTTGTTGTTTTTTTGTTTTGTTTTTTGTTTTTATGTACTGTATTTTCAGTGTTTTAACCAAACAGTTGTGACTACTCATGGTGAGGAAAGACCGCTAAGAGTTTGGGTTCTTTGCATTTGGAGGTCACTGCCCCACGTTGATGTTTAGGAGGTTGAGAGGTTTGCCTTTAGGTAAGTGGTGGCCAGGGGGAGTACCTGTGGGTAAGTGGTGGACTAAGGAGAGCTAAGGGAGCTTGGGGGTGCTCTGGTTATGTCGCAGAATTTCCCGAAGTGGTTACCAGGAGCAAGGACACCCACGAAAATCCACAGGCACAAGTTGGAGAGTCACAGACAGGCTGGGAAACGTGGCTGATGAGGAACAGTGGCTAGAAGGTGTGGTTCTGTGAGAGGGGCTCCTGCACCTCACCTGCCCTGGTCTTCCTGGAATTCCCATGGCTATGTTCTCCTGACCCAGCTCTCTTTAAGTGCTAGCACAGGACCCATGGCAGCAGAGTGCCCCTCCCCGTAGGACAGCCAGGTGCCTCTGGTGTTCAGAGTGACAGAGTCCTTGGGGAGCCATCACTAAGGCTTTCAGTGTGCGTTGGTGCTGTGAAGTGGAAAGACTTTTTCCTTCCCAGTTTGGCCTTAAGCTGTAGAAGCCAAACCCACGTCAAAACTTTGAGACAGAGGCACTTCTAGGGAGTGAGGGATAAGCTTTCACCTCTGCATGGCGGACACCCAGGTCTGTGGGCTGTCCTGCGCTCTGTGGGAGGTTGAGCAGCGCCCCTGAACTCATCCAGCCCATACCAAGGACACTTACCCTCCCAGAGGTGACAACCACAGGTGTCACCTGGGGTCACCTGGGGACATAGCCTCCTGGGTCAGGAACCCCTGCCCAGAGGAGGATATGGAGTTGTGAAACACCTAGTGGGGAAGTCTCAGGAGCCTGTGAGATGAAGCCAGAAATCACTCTCCCAGAGAGAGAGAGGCAATGCTGCGCCTGGCCATGACCCGGTGCTTGGGAAAAGATAGATCTCAGAAGTCTCCCAGCCAGTTCTGGCTCCTGATCACCAGAGGGCATCCCCTCCAGTTACAGGTGGACATAGGTTAGTCCCTGCATTCATCGAGCCTTATGGAGGAGGGAAGCATGCCCCTCGTCAGCCCTTCCCATATGAGGAGGTTTCCCTGAACATGTGCCCTCTGGGAAAACCCTGGGACTGGCACCAGAGGGGACTGGAAAGTGTAGCATAAGCCACCGCTCAGTGTCCCACCCCCACCCCAGGAGCTTTAGCCTCTTTTGGGACCATCCCCTTTCTCAGCACCGCGAAAGAAGTGACTGGGGCTGAGGGGAATTGCCGGCCACAGGCTGTGGAGAGGCTCTGGGGCACTGGCTCGGGTGATTTGGTTATCAATATGACTTAATAGAGGAGTGGGAGTGATTTTTGTTACAACTGGCCAATAGTTCCATTAGGAAAGACCACAGAAGAAGGTGTTTGTTGCACATCTGTACTTAGTCAAGTGGCATGTGTTCTCACCATGAAATTCTTAAGGTTTACTACTGATTGCAGTTTTTAATAATCTAGTCTTTTTTCACTCCTAGAATATTTTGAGGAGGGAAATATTTTGTCCCCTTCTGTGGAAGTGGAATTTCAGTTTGTGTTTATGTAGTCATTTAGAGTAGACATTTGTCCAGCCGAGCTATGGAGGGTAAGCATTACATGTCTTCTGGTGTCTCTGTTTGGGAGGCCACGATGGGCCGAACCAGAGAGCTGCACCTCTACAGCTCCTGACTGGCCAGGGCAGGAAGCAGGAGTAGGATAGACAGCCAGTGCCGAGCAGTAGAATGATAACTGGATCAGAAGGCTGGCCCCATTATTAGAGCCCTCTGCCCACCCTGGACTGCAACTTGTCTCCCCCGAGCTGGCTGCAAAGGGTTGCCTGCCATATCTGTGTAGCTCCATGTCCATCACACACAGCATCATTGGAGAGCTGCAAGCTGAAAGCTCCATCTACACCATGGAGATAAGGTGGCAGCTGCCTCCGGAAAGCCAGAGGCAGTGGCTAGATGAGCCAGGTGTCTAGGCCATGAGGAATCAGCCCAGCGGGGGAGCAGGGGTCCACCTGTTCCTTCCAGTGTGGCTGCTGTTTTATTATGGTCAAGTGGTAAGAAGCCGAGTGAGGGGGCCTCATCCAGAGCCCCAGGGGGTGGTGACCCACACAACGAGCTTCCCCTCTTCCTGTGTTTGGCCCTAGTGTCCACATGATGAGATGTCTGAGTCAGGCCAGTCCTCAGCGGCTGCCACGCCCAGCACCACGGGCACCAAATCCAACACGCCCACATCCTCTGTACCCTCGGCCGCAGTCACACCCCTCAACGAGAGCCTGCAGCCCCTGGGGGACTATGGCACTGGCACCAAGAACAGCAAGCGGGCCCGGGAAAAACGCAACAGCCGCAACATGGAGGTTCAGGTCACGCAGGAGATGCGAAACGTCAGCATAGGTACTGTGCCCATCAGGTGCTTCCTGGGCTGGGCAAGGGGTGGGCAGCCACCTATCCAATTGCCACCTGCTCTTTTGTCCTTGCTACCCTCTTGTCCAGGGAGATTTCTCTTCCTCCTGCAGATTGTGGTTTTGGTAGATGTACCAATCCACTTGGACTGCCATAACAAGCCCCCAAAGCTGGGCACTCTGAACCATAGATGTGTATTTCTCCTGGTTCTGGAAGCCATTGTTGGAGATTAGGGTGTCAGCAGGGCTGGCTTCTCCTAAGGCTTCTCTCCTTGGTGTGTAGATAGATGCCTTTTGCTCCCTGTGTCCATATATGTTCGTCCCTCTCTGTATCTATGTCCTGATTCCCTCTTTATAAGAACAGAGTCAGATGGGATCAGGGCCCACCCTAATGGCCTTATTTTACCTTGATCAACTCTTTAAAGCCCCTTTCTTCAAATACAGTCACATTCTGAGGTCCTGGGAGCAAGAGCTTCAACATGTGAATTTGGTGAATACAACTCAGCTTATAAAAGTAGGCCATCATCATCCAGCAGACACAGTCCAGAGAAAACGGAGGAGAAAAACTAAGGCATTTGTCCTGTTTAGATGAGATCATGAGAAGGAGGCAGTTTGGGGGAATAGTCCCCACCCACCAGCCTGGGGAAGACCCTTTCTTGATTGTGCCTGGCAGTAGTCTCCTGGGTCTCTAGATATTGGGCAAGAGGACAGCCATGAGTATTGCAGGGAATTGCTGGGCACCCTCCTGACCCTGGTCCTACTCTGTCCCCCAGGCATGGGCAGCAGTGACGAGTGGTCTGATGTTCAAGACATTATTGACTCCACCCCAGAGCTGGACATGGGTCGGGAGCCCCGCCTAGACCGCACTGGCAACAGGTACTCACTGGGCCCAGGGCCCAGATCCTGATCAGCTCAGTATTCACCTTGGGGGTCTGTATCTTTGGTGAGGGCACCCCAGCAGCCTCTCATAGTTGGATAATATCTAGACACTGGCCTGCTGTCTCCCACCATGCCTGTACCTGCACAAGTATCGTTGGCATTGAATGCCTACGTAGGGTGTTGGAGAGTCTCCATGCTTGGCCCGTAGATGTTGCCCACTCACTGACATTCCCTGCTGCGTGTCCTCACAGCCCAACCCAGGGGATCGTCAACAAGGCTTTTGGCATCAACACTGATTCCCTGTACCACGAGCTGTCGACAGCAGGGTCCGAGGTCATCGGGGACGTGGACGAAGGGGCCGACCTGCTAGGTAAACATGAGCTGTCTTGTGACCCGAGGGCCCTGGGGCTGTTGTTGGTTTTGTTTGTAATAAAAGCAAAATCTCTCTGAACTGTGAGCTAGGAACTCTTTTCACCGTTCTTTTTTTTTTTTTTTTTTTAACCTAGGCATAGACCTTTATTAATCTTGGTTTCAAACTTTATTCCCAGGCTTCTTCAGCTTAATTAGCTACAAAGAATGATTTGTCTGTAAGCAAAAACTGAAAAGAGCTGCAGTGTCCAAGGGGCTAGAGCTTAAAAATATTAGAGATCTAGGTTTTATCAGATCCATAAACAAAGTTTGAAAAAGCAGTCATAATATAAAATAGCAGCTCCCAATAACTTCTTCGAGTTTATTTTCTTTAGAAGTTGACTCAATTCAATTTGCTTCATTTTTGGAAGCCTCATCAAAATTCTCCACAAGATCTGGAACTTCATCATCATCATCCTCTCCTGTAGCAAGTGGTGCTTTTCCATCCACAGATTGTTTGGGCAGAGCTTCAGCTAGTCTCCTTAAACTAGTCGGGCTGTCTGCACCAAGCTGGTTTAAGATGCTGGGAAGCATTTCTGTCAGCTGCTTTGTCTCAGCATGGCCTGTGATGGTGAAAGTGTTGGCTGCCAGAGATGCCTGAACTTTAGGGTTGTTAAAGTGGACCACAGTTCCTTGGTTTGTGAACATATTTACCTCTTCAATACCAGAGATATTGTTTACCCCTAACTTCTTTAAGGAGAACTGAAGTTTTTTATCATCTGCTGTAGCTATTTTGTGAACTACCTTCTTATTTCTATGGGCAGTGCCTTTCCCACCAATGCGCACTTGTGTCTGCAGTTTGGCAAATTTCTCTTGGTTCATGATAGTTTCTTTCATTTTGTTGGAGAGAAAATGGCCATGCGAGGGACTAGGGCTGGTGCTCAGGAGGGTCTTTGGCAGACCAGCTAAGAATCTTCACGGTTCTATTGACATATAATTTACACATCATAAAATTCAGATTTGTGCCTCTGTCTAGTTTTAGAACAGATCAGTGCCCAGAAAGAAACCCATGCCAATTAGCACTCAGGCTGAACCCCTTCCCCAACAAGGCAGTCCGCTTTCTAGGAAAATATTGGGTGGTGGCTCTTGCCAGCCCCTCCACTCTGAAAGCAAAATGCCCAGGCAGGGTAGGTGCTCCTTCATGCCCTCAGCACCTCTGGTTTCCACCAAAGCTCCCTGCATCTGGGTCTGATGTGGGTGCAGAGCTGGCTGCCCAGTACAGACTTGATCTTGGTCCTCCCTTCCATCCTGGGGTGGTCATCAGGCATGTAGAGAGCCTGCTTTTGTCAGGAGGCTGCTGGTAGCCAGGGACTGCTCATAGGGCTTCCAAGCCAGGCTGGGGCCCTCAGGTGCGGCAGGCAGGAAAATTGAAAGTGTCACTTCAGGAGTCTCTCAGTGGGGTTCAGACCTCCTGCCCCTGACCATGTGTGCCCCCATCCCAACCCCTGAAGACCCCTGACCTCAAACATCTGTCCAGAGCCTGAGTCTTGAGAAGTAACCTTATCCCTCAATCCATGCTGCGGAAAGAGCTCTGGGACCTCAGGGACTGCAACTCAGTGCTTCCTTCCCACTTAAGTTAACCACCTGGCATGGTGGGCTTCAGGACAGAATATGTCTGCTTCAGGGGAACAGTGGTTCTCTTGGTCCTCTCCCTACACCCAGTTCCACTGAAATGGCTCACAGGGATAGATAGGGCTTCTCTGTCCTTATCACTTGAGAGGGAGCCATGTATGCTGCTGCCGCCATAGGTGCTCCCTCAATTGCTGCCTCAACTGTGCAAGTGGCAAGTTGGGGCAGCAACTATATTACTTCCAGAATCTTCGAGGGCTGCCTTCTGACATGATTGGTGTTTTGTTATCTGTCCAAAAAGACAGAGCTAGTTACTGTCACTGATTAGCATTGATGTTCCAAAATGTGTCTGGTCTCCCATGCTTAGCACCTCTATGTGGTCAGCGCTGTCCCTAATGACTTGGCCAGCCATCCAGCTGCAGCCATGGCCAGGCCTGGGCCTGAACGGAAGGGTCCAGTTGGTATTTTCAACCTAGCAGCTGTCATTTTCTTTGCTTTGGGGTAGCCTCTTGGTTGTTTTCATAAGTTATTGTCTTGGGGTAGGAGGTGTCTTGGGGCACCTCCTGTGAGTATAATTATCTGGGGTGTCAGCACCAGCACCACCTTGTGCCTGAAATGGAAAGTTTTTCTGCCAAGTTTTAAATTGTGATAAAATAGACATAAAATTTACCATCTTGTGCACTTTAATTAATTAATTAATTAATTATTTTAAAAAAAGATTTTATTTATTATTTCCACAGAGAGAGAGGAAGGGAGAGAAGCAGGAGAGGGAGAGAAACATCAATGTATGGTTGCCTTTTACCTGCCTCCAGCTACAAACCTGGCTGGAGACCTGGCTTGCAACCTGGTTATGTGCCCTGACTGGGAATCAAACCAGTGACCTTTGGATTCTCAGGCTGGCACCTTATCCACTGTGCTACCAGCCAGGGCCCTTGTGCACTTTTTTTTTTTTTTTTTAAGATTTTATTTCATCATTTCTAGAAAGAGGGGAAGGGAGAGAGGCAGAGAGGGAGAGAGACATCAATGTATGGCTGCTTTTCACCTGCCTCCAGCCACAGATCTGACTGGAGACCTGGTTTGCAACCTTGTTATGTGCCCTGGCTGGGGAATTGAACCTGCGACCTTTGGGTTTGCAGGCCGGCGCCTTATCCACTGCGCTACCAGCCAGGGCTCCTTGTGCAGTTTTAAGTGTACAGTTCAGTATTGTAAACTACACTCAGTGGTGAAAGAGTGAAGTCTTTTCTTATTAAGATCAGGAACAATCTGCCCACTTTTGGTGGTATATATTTTAATGGAATCTTTTCTCATAAATATTGTAAAAAATTGTATTTAAAAATGTACTATTAATATTCAGAAAAATTAATTAGAGGCAATCACTTTTAATATTTTGACATTCTTCTACTCTCCTTTATATAACTTAAATAATGTGGTACATATTCTGCTTTAGGCATTTTTTAAATTTTGGAAAAATGATACATGCATATTATAATATTCAAATAATATCAGAAATTGCCAAGAAGTGAATAAAAACCAGAGGAACTCCTGCCCCCATGCCATGTGTTTTCATGTCTTGGTGATACCCTTCCTTCCAGGCATCATAAATCACATGGGACTAGGATTATCAGCTCTTGTCTGTCCTTTTCTTTGTGGATAACAGTACCATTTCCCTGAACCCCTAATATTCTACACATTTTAACCTCATTTGCTTTGTGTTACTCTAAGTTACCTAATCAATTCTCTCTTAGTTCTGAATTTTTGCAGATTGAATACTGTTATGGATACCTGTGGGTGTATATCTTTGCCCACATCTCTGATGATATTTTTAGGACAGATTTCTAGGCATAGGAACCCCAAGGTGAATAGTGTGGACTCTTGAGGACAGGCCACATGCTGCTTTTCTAGAGGCTGCTGCTCTTGGGATTGCGCTCATACTAGTAGGGGCCTGGCTGTTGCTTCAGGCAAGTATACCCACCCTGGGAAGGCCGCGTGTCAACAGAGTTAGTAGGCACAGTGGTCAAGGCTGTTGCAGAGTCGCACACCGAGGCCCTGCAGTAGCCCTGGCCAGCTCTGGAGGCTACACCACTATAGGCCTGGCAAGCATTTCCTGGGAGGGTTCCTCTCCAACAGGAGGGTACTGTTTGTGCTGAGAGCTGACACAGCAGGTCATGATGTGCTCTTGAGCTTTTGGGGATTTGATAAATACATAAAAGCCTCCTCCCCAGAAAAACACACTGGAAGGCCACATTTGCTTCTCTATGCCAGGGTCTGTGGGCCCAGCTAGGCATTCCTGCTGCTGCTGGAGGAGTGCTGGAGGAGCACTGGCCTGGCTGGGTGGGAAATGGAACAGTGGGAGCAGGAGCCCACCTCACCTATACCTATCTCCAGAGTAACACCAACATTTTATATTATGGCCACTGTTACTCCCTCATACTGCTCGTGTCTCCACTTTATAGATGAAGAAACTGAGGGTAAGGAGGGTAAGATAAAATGGCAGGGCCAAGAATCAAACCCAGGTCTGATCCAGAGCAGCAGCCATGACACTCACCAGCTGCTATGCTGCTTTTTAAAGAGTTTCCCCTGCCAGCCCTGGTTGGTGGCTCAATGGAATGAGCACTGGCCTGCAAACCCAAGGGTCACTGTTCGATTCCCAGTCAGAGCACATAACCAGGTTGCACTCCAGGTTTCCAGCTTGGTCCCCAGTTGGAGGCAGGTGAAAGGCAACCAAGTATTGATGCTTCTCTCCCTTTCTTCCTCCCCCTGCTTCCCCTCTCTCTAAAAATAATGAGTAAAGTCTTTTTAAAATAAATAAATTTGAAAAGAAATAAAGAGCATTACTGAGATGGAGTTTCACACCATGCAATTCACCCATTTAAAGTGTATTTTATGGCACTTTCAAAACCATATTCAGAGATGCACAATCATTAGCATGCAACTGGAGAACATTTCACCTCCTGGGGGGAACTTGTACCTATTAGCAGTGCACTTCCTGCCCCTCCCCAGTCTATGGCACTCACTTTTCTTCTTCCTGCCTATATGCTTGCCTACTTTTAAAAAATATTTTATTCTACTCTTTTAGCTTTTTTTTGAAGAGTTATTTATTTATAAAATTTTATTTATTATTTTTAGAGAGAAGGAAAGGGAGAGAGGCAGAGAGGGAGGAGAGAGACATTAATGTGTGGTTGTCTTTCACCTGCCTCCAGCTACAGAGCTGGCTGGAGACCTGGCTTGTGACCTGGTTATGTGCCCTGGCTTGGGGAATCAAACCAGCAACCATTGGGTGTGCAGGTCGGTGCCTTATCCACTGTGCCACCAGCCAGGGCCAAGATTTTATTTATTTTTAGAGAGAGGAGAAGGAAGGGGGAAAGAAGGAGAGAAACATCAGTGTGCGGTTGCCTCTTACACACCTCCAACCAGGGACCTGGCCTGCAACCCAGGCAGGTGCCCTGACTGGGAATCAAAGTGGTAACTTGGGTTCGCAGGCCAGTCAGTGTTCAATCCACTGAGCAACCAGCTAGATTCTCTTGCCTGCTTTTGATGTTTCATATTGGTGGGCTTTTCCTGTCTGGCTGGGTTCATTTAGCATAATGCCTTTGAGGTTCATCCAGGCTACAGTAGATATCAGATTTCATTCCTTTTTATGCCTGAACAATAGTCAATTGTCTGGATGGATCATACTTGAATCCATTCATGTACTGATGGGCATTTGGGTCATTTCCACTTTTGCCTGTTGTCACTAGTACTCCTGCCACACTTTTGGCCTTTCACATGATTCTGCAGGATTTCACCAGAGCTAGCCAGCCTCATAACAACCCAGTGACTCTTGGTAGCCTGCCTGCCTGTCTGTCTGTCTGTGGTCCTGGGCTACAGAGCTGTCCTTGCTGGTGGGCCTCCTGCAGTGACCATTTCCTCCTTCCCATCTCAGAACCCTAGGGACTTTTGGATGCTCTAGCATGTGACCACCTCCTGTGGTCATTGTTGACCCTGATTTAGGGGGCATCACTCCAAATGTCACTTTCATACAAAATCTCCATAAATAATGATGAGAAGAAAAGATGGTGAACTAGAAACTGCACATCAGTGAATTTTACCTAGAGGCTACTTGACTGAATTGGTAATTAAAGATGGGGGGTGGTGGTCACTAGTTCTTAGACATAGTAGGTTCCTGGAAGGGTAACAATGGCTAATCAGTCTCCTGGGGGCAGTTCATTGGCACAGAGTTTGGCATGATTTTTCCTTGAGAAGGCCTACCCAGTGCATTTGATGAGTTTTTGTTCTGAGGAACTGGAAAACGAAACCCTTTTCTCACAGGGTGACAGCATGTGTGCACTCAGCATTTTCACTGTGATGCTCCTTTTTCCAGGATGGTGGTCTTCTTGGGTACCACTTAGTTCTGGCTGGAATGAGACCCTGCTCTTGGATAGACCTTTTGGTGCCTTTCCAGAGCCTTACACACAATGAGCATGTGAAAATCAGGCAGTCTTGAGGAGTTGAGGATTGAGTGTTGTTATGATCTGTTGATGGAGCACTGACATGGGTAGAGGGATGAGCTGGGGTCTGCTATAGTCCCCTTACCTGAGGGACCCCATCACCAGAGTGCGGCTCAGCTATAGTAAGTGTTATTGACAGGAACTTTGGTTCCCATCACCGTATTTCTGAAGATACCTGTGCAGGGCTAAGCACCTGACTCTAGGTTCCTTGTGTGGCTGCTAATTGGGGAAAAGATGGGGGCAGTGGGTATCCTGTCAGTCTTGGTTTTGTGATAGTTTTCACAGTGGAAAGATCTTATAATTTCAGAAACACATTAATGTTCTATTTAAACAATAAGATAAGCCCTGGCTGTTGGCTCAGTGGATATGCACTGGCCTGCGAACCCAAAGGTCGCTGGTTTGATTCCCAGCCAAGGCACATAACCAGGTTGCAAACCAGGTCTCTACACGGGTCTCTGTAGCTGGAGGCAGGTGAAAGGCAACCATACAGTGATGTTTCTTTCCCTTTCCTCCTCCCTCCCTCCCCCTCTCTCTCAAACAATAATGAATAAAATCTTTTAAAATAATAATAATGAATAAATATAATAAATAAAAATCTTTAATAAATAAAACAATAAGATAGATGGTTCTTAAGGAAGTTGGCATGGTTGGTGACAACATCCCCAAGCCCTAAATGCTTGGATTGGCTATTTCATGCCACCCTTGCCAGGATTGTGAATCCCTTTAGCAAAGAAGGAAGAAAAGGACCCCAGGTAGCCATGTATTATTATATTTCATTAAACCCCTGATGCCACATTATATGACACCATTATTTTGGAAATCTTCCAAGAAAGAAAAAATTATACAGATTAAACTATATCATGTCATTGATTATAAAACTCATTTACAATTTCAGAAATGTCAAGGTATGAAAATAGACATCATAGAATTGACATAACTGGGAGTAAGGGAATTAATACTTACTGAATTTATAACGCGCCTATGCTAATGAGCCTCCATTTCACAAAGGAGGAAACAGAAGCCCAGAGAGGCCAAATAACTTAGAATCTGTAGTTTTCTACAGGCTGATCCGACTTTTCGTCTACTTCCCTGCATTAAGAGTCCAGCAGCAGGTCTCAACCACTTAGTAATGAGACCTAGAAAATGCCTATAACTAACCTTGAGAAATAGGAAAACTTTTTTTTTTTTAAATATTTTATTTCATTATTTTTAGAAAGAGGGGAAGAGAGAGAGGCAGAGAGGGAGAGAGACATCAATGTATGGTTGCTTTTCACCTGCCTCCAGCCACAGACCTGACTGGAGACCTGGTTATGTGCCCTGGCTGGGGAATCAAACCTGCGACCTTTGGGTTCACAGGCCGGCGCCTTATCCCCTGTGCTACCAGCCAGGGCAGGAAAACTTTTTAAAAGAAAGTTAAAATATGTCATTGAAGAACATAAAAGAGGCCTCATGTAAATAAAGAACTATGACACGTTCTTAGACCTAAAGACTGTCAGACTGGTCACAGGCAGATCAGCCCATTGTTCATTTTTGAATGAACACTGAAGGTCACTGAGAAGTGTAAATGTGTGAAAGTAGCCCAGAAATTTTTGAGAAAAAACAAGGTTGCAGGATGGCCATCCCAAGTATCAAAGCATTTTGTAAACCTGCAATGATGGTAACAGGCAGTTCTGAGACAGCAATAAACCAGTGACTGTGAGTTGCTGGTGGAAGAGCTGAGGACAGACCTGGGGGCCACGTTGGAAATCATGTATGACAAGTACTGCATTTCAAATCATTGGAAAGCAGGTGGACTGTAGATACTGCATTAGTTGAATAGCCACTTGGAAAGAAATGAAGTCTGAGCCCAACTTCACATGCTACACGAAAGTAATACCTAGGTTGATCAAAGATCTAAACATAAAAATACAAGGATAATAAAACTGGAGGAGAGTATTGGAAATTATTTTTATAATCTGGGTCTCTGTGTAGCCATAGCCGTAGTGGAAAATATTCACAGGTGTGACCACAGGAAAATTGAGAATATATGTTTACGATCTCAATCATTAAAATTAAAAGAAGTACAATAAAAAAATGAGAAGAGGATAAAATAGGATATTCACAGAAGGTACCAACAATTATGACAAAGATGCTCAATTCCAAGAATAATACAGAAATGAAAAGAGAAAGTAGAGACAACTCTTTTCTCTCCAAAGCTTGACAAACAAAGCAGGCTCTATTTTGCCACATTGGTGAAGCGGCACTGGCTTGTATGGGTTAGTAGCTTAAAGCGAGCAGGACCGCAAGTCCCTTTCCCACGTCTGAGGCTTTGCATTATAGTATCCTGGCAGTCATGCAAAACCATAAATGCCCTAAATGTTAATGGAACAGGTGCTGTAGGAAGTGCTGGGACATTCTTATACAGGAATACAACAAAGTGTTCTAGGTGACCATGGGTCTTTTACATGCAAAGCTCTGTGGTACAGGGTTAAGTAAAATGAAGCCAGTTGCTCAAGAAGATGGATAGTATGGTTGTGATTTTATTTTTTTTAATTGATGTTTATCTGAAAAGAGGTCTAAGAGGAAGAATATCAAATGTTAACAGTGGTTGCCCTGGGAAGGAGAGATAAGAGAGAGATCACTTTTGAATTGGTACATTTCTTTATTTGAGTTCCTACAATGATTTTGCCATTTAAGTTCAGTGACTTTTTAATACCATTTCCTTTAGTTGGAACCAAGTGGAACAGTATTGTCTCATCAGACCTTCAGCTTTATAGCAGAGTGTGGTTTGGACCCACTGAGGATGGCACATGCCAGCAGGTCCTGTCCCCGTCTCTGCTCTCTGACTCAGTCTTTTCCTTCCTATACACATTGGGGTCCTGCATTCTGGTCACCCCTTACCTGAGGTTGTACTTGTCCTGCAAGACCTAGGCTGGCCGGAGGACCCTGCAAGGCCAGGTGCCTGCCTGCTGCTTGCTTGTTCTGAGTTCACTCACTCTGAGGGGCATCTTTGTGGTTGGACACCCTTGGCACCCCATCACACCACCCACTAGCAACCACACACAGACATACACACCCAACCGCACTCATGGACACATGCACAGCTGCTGTCTCACACATACACACACACGCAACTGCACACAACCATGTACATGTACACACACACACACACACACACACACACACACACATCTTTACAGGCCTTAACCATCCGGTCTGCAGAGGGCTGGCCCTCCTGATGGATAGTAATGGGATTAGAGAGGTGAGCAGGCTTTAGATTCCCATGCCTGCCCCCACCCCCGCCCTGGGTTTTGTGTACTGTGGGCCCCCAGGAGACAGGGATGTTCTCTTCTGGGCTCCCTTTTCCTTCAGGGTTTCTGCCCCCAAAGGGATTTGCCAATCACTGCAGGCATGGTGACATCTACTTGTAGTCTTTCATGCTCTTCAATATGGAAATTGCTGATCATTGTTGCCTTTTCTTTAATAAGAATTTGTTTTGTTTCCAGTCACCAATTGACCTTTGTCACTTCCTTTCCCCATTTCTTTGTGCTTCGCTGGACATGGTCCCAGGGGAGTTCTCAGGTGTGTATCTCTCCTGCCTGTTTGTAGCACCCTCATCCCCCCACCCCAGTAGAGTCCAGGTGGAGTGGGGTGGTGCCCCAGGAACTCTTCCCTGCTGCTGTCATACTCCAGTCACTGCTGGCTGGGCAGCCTGTCCTCCCCAATCCTGTTCCAGGCCACTAAGGCACATGTGCTTTTGCTCACCAATCTGTTGCTGCTTGGAAGCTTATTTTGGCTTGCTCCACTAGCCCACTGACAGTAACCTTGACATCTGAGGAAGAAGCTGTGCCCTGACCCTGTCTTCTCAAAGGCTGAGAGTCCCCCATAGTCATTTCTTAATGTTTTACAGAACTGTTAAAAGCATAGGACAGTTACCTGGACAAGGCCTGCAGGCCCAGTTCTGCGGTGCCCGTTCTCTGTCAGGAGGGTCCCAGAAGTCAGGGCACCATGAATGCCCTGCCAAGCGCAGCTCAGGGGTCTTCTCTCCATGTGGCGGGTGAACTGAGACCTTGCTTTGCAGCAGGAGACGTTGAGCCCTGACCTGTCCACGCACAGCCCCTGGCAATATGTAAAGACACGAGGTCCTGGGCACAGCTCTCCCTCCCTTTAGAGACTTACTCTGCCAAGTGACTTTTCACCCCGCCGCCCTTGACCACCTAGGTTGTGATGTAAGGGCTCAGTGCCCTGATCTTCTACCTCACTGGCAAGCACTCTTGGCCTAGTGGTCTGTGCAATCTAAGGATAAACTTTCCAGAAGGAGCAGCTGGCTCCCTCCCACCCTGCTCCTGTGTCTACCTCTGACATAGCAAGAAGTAGCCCTTAAATATTTCCACCTGCTGTGTCCACACTGGCTTAACGCGCTTATTTTCTCTCCCTTCCTCTCTCCTGATCCTTCCTTCCGCCCTGGTTGCCCATCTCCTGTGGGACTGGGACGGCTCCCATAGTGCGCGATGATTTTTTTGGTAAGGCCACGGCCCCATTGCAGTATGTGTTTCTCCCATATTGGGCTTCCTTTGTGTATCCAACACCTCATGCTTCACGAGCCGTCTGTTTGTTCTGCATGGTGGGGCAGAGGTGGGGTCAGCAAGGTGGGGATGGTGGAGGTATGGGCCTACACCCTGCCGCCCCAACAGCCTCCATCAGAGCAGACCCTGGTGAGCTGAAGAGGGGCAGCCCCAGCCCTCGGAACCCCCAGAGACTTAGCAGCACATCTCCCTGGTGTGCTGTTGAGCTCTCTGGGTGAGCCTGCTTGGTGCCTGCTGCGTCCTATCCAAGAGAGTCGCAGGCCCCATGTGAGGCAAGGATGTGAGAATGCAGACAGGCAGAACCCTAAGCTGAGCGCAATATGCCTGTGGATTTTGCCTCACAGTTTCATTAGACCATGGAGGGAAGTGAAAATAGGAGGAGCAGACTTGGCTGTCCCAAAGGGTTAGACTCAATACTTTGGGGGAGGGGCTATGATGATGCCTTCAGAGAGCCCAGTCTACAGGGCCCGCTGTGGGGCCTGGTCACAGAGGAGCTAGGTCAGCCCCTCTGGGCACTGTCCTTGTGCTCACTTCCCCGCCCTCTTTCATCTCCTGCTGACCCCACCAACTTGGGCCAGGTCCCGCCAGTCCTGCTCCAAGCCCCAGCAGAGAGCTGCACATGCCATGGGGCCATCCTGTCTCCTCTGTATCTTGTGCTGTCTTCTCTGTCCTTCTCTGTTCACCACAGCTCTAACCTCCATTCCCCTGGGAGCAGCTCTGTGGGGTAAAAGGGATAATGTTGGGATGAGGGGCACAGAGATTGAGATGGGGGCACAGAGATGATTCAGAGTCTCCTCAGGTCCTGAGACTTCATGTTGGTGGAAGCTGTAGGCATTCAACCCTGAGGTCCAGAATGTAAGCCCAGGACCACAGTATCCATCAAAGCAGTGGGGACCTGCTCAGTGCTTTCCAGAGGCCATTCTGGGTCCCCCTTGGGGCTTGTAGGCCCCAGGTTCATCCCTGACTGCTTTGCTGGGAGAGAGCCCCATTGACCAGCAGAGGCCTTTCCCACGGCTGACTTGCCTCCCTTTGCAGGTCAGGCCTCTGGTCCTGATCCCTTCTCATCAGCCCTCCTTGGAGCAGGCCACCTCCTTGGGGATGTTTGTTACTCTGAAGTAGGTATGTTGGCATCAGCGGCTGGTTTTGCCAGGCACAAAACCTCTGCACCTGTGTTTCAGGAATGGGCAAGGAAGTGGGGAATCTGCTGCTGGAGAACTCACAGCTTCTGGAAACCAAGTAAGAATGCCTTTCTCCAGCACTTTGGTTGCTGAGACAGCCCCCCAGCATGGCCTGCCTTTGACAACTGTGTCAGCTCAGCCCAGAGAGCAGCCCCAAAGGAGGACCTGGAGGCACATGGCTGAGCTCACCCCTCTTGGGCATAGTGTCACTGCCTTTAATGGGGGCATGTGGTAACCACCTTTAGCCACATTCTGGGCCAGGATGTGCCTCTCTGACAAGTGCAGGCGGACCCCTCTGCAAGTCCCATCACATAATGTACATGCTGGTTTACACATGGCTCCGGTTTTTCTGCCTTTTCAAAGAAATGCTCTGAACGTGGTGAAGAATGACCTTATCGCCAAAGTGGACCAGCTGTCAGGGGAGCAGGAGGTGCTGAAGGGGGACTTAGAAGCCGCCAGGCAAGCCAAACTGAGGCTAGAGAGCCGCATCAAGGATCTGGAGGAGGAGCTGAGGAGGTGGGCAGGGCTGGGGGTGGGGCTCCCAGGAGGGACAAGGGCTGAAAGCATGGAGGGCAGAGTGAGATCCCCTCCTCACCTGTTCTGTCCCCTGTCATTTCTTCTGCCAGCTACACCCAAGAGGTCATTTCTTCCCAAGGTGGCTCTCTGTGCATGTTCACCTCAGCCTCCCAGTCTGATTTTGGTTGCATCTCGTGTTTGATTCCACCCACCCAGCTACAGAATTGTCCACTAGGCCACCTCTTTCACCCCACCCCCGCTTGCTGGAATCTCACAAAAAGGATGGTGGTCCTGTCTTTGGTGCCCTTTCCTTAGTGGCTGAGCTGGGCCTTCCTGCTGCTCTCACACCTTTATGTTCATTCAGGAGGAGAAAAGGGAGAGTTGAGACCTGGTTCCCCTCAGTACCTTGTGCTCCCCTGCCCCTGACCATCCATAGAGCCCACTTGGGAAGCTCTGGGGTCTCCTCCCCAGCAGTCTGCCCTTCTTTGTAGCCTTTTTCATTTATCCTGACCCTCACCTGTTCTCCCAAAGTGGTGATGGGAAAGGGGAGGTGTGAGACAGCACCCATGCCAGGTTTCTGGGAGCCAGATCTGCTCTGGGCTTGCCTGAAGCCAGCGCTACTTGTGCCTGGAAGTGTAGCTGGCTCTGCCTTCCTCTCAGCACTGACTGCTCTGGGGAGGCCCTCCTGTTCCTTGTTTAGAGCAGATTGATACCCAGGCTTCAGTCCACTGGCAGGAATACTTTGGGTGTAGAGTCCTGAGCCCAGCTCAGAGGTGGAACAGTCTAGGCTGGTGCCTAGTGGGCCCTTACTCTACCTGGCCTCCTCCTTGTCCTGCAGAGTGAAGTCCGAGGCTATCATTGCTCGCCGTGAACCCAAAGAAGAGGGGGAGGATGTAAGCAGCTATCTCTGTACAGAATTGGTATATTCCACTATTAACATGTGGGGAATGGGGGGATGGCAGTGGGTGGGCTACCAGGGATATACTTGTTCTTCTGGGCCTCTGGGCCCCTCATCCCACCTGTATGACAGCCACACCTAGCAGCATCCTCCCTACCTCAGGATGTCATGAAGTCAGAACAGGCCCTCCTCAGCCCCAGGTCCCAGTGGATGCATTTTGCAGTCTCAAGCAGCATTTTGTAGACTATGCAGTGCAGCCACTGCCCCCTGCACTTCAACTTGCAGAGCAAAGCTGCAGAAATAGCACCAGTCACCACTGTCCCCAGTAGCTGAGGCATTGTGAGGCCCTCATACTGCTCCTCTGTCCCCACCTCCACCTTGAGATGCATGGAATGGTCTAAGGAAAGTCAACCCCTCTGCCGCCTGAAAGTGGCAGTTAGGGGTCTTTATCCCAGGTGAATTTTGGACCTAACCACTCATTAGCTGTTAACTTCCTAGTCATGTGATGCTCACATCAGGATGCAGTTCACACAGCAGGCACTCAGGAAACAGTAGCTATTCCTGTGCAGCCCTTTACTCCAAATGCTCTAGGAGCGAACCAGAGCTGCAGGTGAATTGTGGAGTTCCCCCGGCACCTCCCACATGGTGATGAAGGTGCCCTTTTGTGTGAGGTCTGGGCTGCATGTGGTGCGAACCACATGGGAAGGGTGCATGCTCACCTGGCAGCTCCACTCTGGGCTCCCTTGCCCCTGCACCAGCCAGTGGCCACCGGGACACAGCTTCAGAGAGCAGACTTGGTCCTGAAATAGAACTTGCCAGTAGCAGACCCCTCATAGATCCACCAAAACTTCCAGCATTCAGCTTAGATGTGGTAACCCCAGGTTCTGCTTGCTGGACCTTCCCTAGAACCTTTCTTCCTGCAGTTTCACCTGGGGTCAGTCCTACCTGTTAGTATTGACTGGTGGCATTTGGGATTCATGGTGTCCAGGGGCTTATAGAAAAAGTCAAAGAGCACTGTTGTGCTCTTCAAGTGTATCCTGTGACCTTCTGGAAAGAAGGTGGCACTATTGGTGGTAGACTTCAGTGTCTACTGCCCCCCTGCTCACACCCTCCCCACCCATTTGCCTGAGTCTGTGGAAATCTACACTTGGAAATTCACCCAAACCTGGAGGCCATCTGGGTGTGACCTGGTCTCAGAGGGCACCGGACTGATCTGCCAGCTGATCCTTCACTGACTGAATAGCAGCACCTCTTCCATGCAGGACAAGATCCCCATGGCACAACGCCGCCGCTTCACGCGTGTGGAGATGGCCCGTGTGCTCATGGAGCGCAACCAATACAAGGAGCGGCTGATGGAGCTTCAGGAGGCTGTGCGGTGGACCGAGATGATCAGGTAGGTCTCCAAGGCTGCTCTCAGGGTCTCACAGATGTGCTCCTGTCTCCAGGTGTGAGACATGGTTGCTGTAAGAGGTCCTGGCAACAGGCTGGAGGCTGACATCTAACTCACCCACTTCCTTCTTTTCTGGGATGATTGGAAGGGTGAGGGGGCGTCTCTCTGGTGGGAGCCTGCAGGGCCCTGTTCAGGAGAGCTAGGCCTCAACTGCAGCCCTGGCCTGGTAGGGAGATGACCACTGGACTAGGGCTGGACTGGGAAATATTTGGGCTAGTGTGTCAGGGCCCCCCTGGGAAGTTCTGAGTGACCTGCCCAGGACACCCTCTACTTTGTTACTCCATTCCTTGTGTGCCTGGGATGAGGGTCTTCTGTAAGGGAAGCAAGGGGGAACCCAGGAAGGGTGGGGCCTAGTCAGACTGAGTATGGCTAGGCCTGGCCAGGGTGATTGGGCTAAGCAGTGGATGGAGCAGAGTGAAGTGGGCAGGGCATGGTTGAGCAAGGTGTGGGGTGATAGGCTGGGCAGTGGCTTAGTTGGGCTATTTCCCTGCCCCTCCCTTGTAGAGCATCCCGAGAGCACCCATCTGTCCAGGAAAAGAAGAAGTCCACCATCTGGCAGTTGTGAGTTGGGGTGCTGGGTTGAGGAGGGAGTAGGGAAGCCTACCCCGGGCCCACTACTCACCTCCCATGCCTCTGCTTGCAGCTTTAGCCGCCTCTTCAGCTCCTCATCCAGCCCCCCTCCAGCCAAGCGGTCCTACCCCTCAGTGAATATCCATTACAAGTCACCCACTACAGCTGGCTTCAGTCAGCGCCGAAGCCATGCCCTGTGCCAGATCTCAGCAGGCAGCCGGCCCCTGGAGTTCTTCCCAGATGAGTGAGTGTCCCACCTTTCCCCTGCACCTCCCTCCTGGCCAGCACAGGGGGAGGCCGTGTAGCCCAGGGTTACCGAAGCAGGAACTGCTCCATGCTCTGGGGCTGTGCTAGGAGATGGCGCCCATGGTGGAAAGACACTGGCTGAGGCATCAGGGGTCACAGCCTCTCCCTGAACACACTTTGCACTCCTCCACCCCCTAATGGGGGTGTTCCACAGCCCCTGTGTTAGTCCCAGTCGGCTGCACCCCTTGCGGATCTCACTGCAGCAAGCTGATCTTCACACCTGTGCTTTGCAAGGATTCTTGGAGCTGACAGGAAGTTTTCCTGCAGGGTTGGGTTTCTTCCTGTTTTTAATTTGGTTTTTCCTTCGTTTTGAAACTGAGAAATCCCGGGCTCCGGAGGAAATGGGAAATTCTGTGCCTTTTGTCAGAGCTGTGGAAGTTCCCTGCAATGCCCAGGCGGATGGGAGGCTGCACTCTAGGTCCCTGCTGGTTGGCCCTTAGTGACAGGGACAGCAAAATGGGAACCTGGACAACGGCAGATCCTGGGTATGGTCTCCAAGTCAAGTGCTGGGAGGGCAACCCTCTATTCGATGGCAGCCCAACTGACGCAGTAGGAGCCTTACCTCCCTGGCTGGGAAAAGAAAGGACAGGTTCAGGAGGGGGAGCTCTAGGGGCATCGGGTGCTCCCTGCAGAGCAGGCCTGTGGGCCTGTGGATCACCAAAGACTGAAAAGTACCCCATCGTTCTTCCCACCCAGTGACTGCACCTCTTCGGCCAGGCGGGAGCAGAAGCGGGAGCAGTACCGCCAGGTGCGCGAGCACGTGCGCAACGACGACGGGCGGCTGCAGGCCTGCGGCTGGAGCCTGCCGGCCAAGTACAAGCAGGTGCTGCGGGGCACAGTACGCATGCGCGGGCTGGGGTGGCGGCGCAGGGTGGAACTGCAGCCTCAGCCCTGATTCTGGAGGGATGGGTAGCCGGACCACTATTGATGCTCCTGAGCCACCCCAGGCCTCGAGCCCACAGCGTCTCTTTACCTGTGGTTGCAGCTGAGTCCCAGTGGTGGCCAGGAGGACACGCGGATGAAGAACGTGCCTGTCCCAGTGTACTGCCGCCCTCTGGTGGAGAAGGATCCGACCATGAAGGTGAGCCCTGGTCTGACAAGTGAGGCAGGGAAAGGTTCCCATTCGGAAGCTAAATCAGGCAGGTTTGGGAAGCTGGGGAAGGCTCTGTCACACGTTTGGAGCAGCCCTCATGTCCCTGTTCCCCTAGCTGTGGTGTGCTGCTGGTGTCAACTTGAGTGGGTGGAAACCCAGTGAGGATCACACTGGGAATGGAGTCAAGCTGGAGCCTGGCTTTGACCCTTTGACCTGCAACCAGGAAGTGGAAGGAGAGGCCAAGAGCAACCATACATCCCCCGAGAAGAAGAAGGTCAGAGTGGCAGGAGGGAGCAGTGCTGCCTCTGCTTGTACTATCTAGCTTGTGTCTGCTCTCATTTGCATGCTTAGCCTGTGCTCAGCACCAGAATGTGGGTGGCAGTGACAGAAACAGAGGAGAGTTAGGGACAGTGCACCAAGACTGGACACATCTGAATTTCCCTTGCCCTCCCTAGGGCAGGCCTGGGGCTGTGCTGCCTCTGGTTCTAGCCCAGCACCCTGCACCCAGGAGCTGGGAGCTGTGGTGAGTAAGGAAGATCAGAGGGGTCAAGACTGGGCAAACAGTAGGGCTGAAGGGGTCAGGTCCCCCCAGGGCTTCTCTCTCCTTGCAAGGAACAGATTTCACTGCCTGCAGAGGAGCAGTGGAAAGGGCTAAGCAAGGAGACTGGCAGAAAATGCTTCATACTTGGAATCCAAGGCTTTGTATTCCTGCTTGATTTGGGAGCCAGTGACCTAATGGCTCAAAGCTCATGGTCTTCTGTGGAAGATCACCTGTGCCAGCAATCTAGCTACGAAGTGCCGTCTGAGTGCCTACCATCCTGGCTATGGGACAGAACAGCCATTTGCCCCATGGACAAGGCTAGATCCCAAAGATTCCAGAAGGCTCCCAGGATGCCATGTGGCTGCTGGAGTCACCCACCCTTGGGCCCCAACCTGGTCTCATGTACTCTGACAGGCAAAGGAGCTCCCTGAGACAGATGCCACCTCCAGCCGGGTGTGGATCCTCACCAGCACCCTGACTACCAGCAAAGTAGTGATCATCGATGCCAACCAGCCAGGCACTGTCGTGGATCAGTTCACCGTCTGCAATGCCCACGTCCTGTGCATCTCCAGTATCCCCGGTGAGTGCCGGCCCGCACTGGAGCCAGTGCTTAGGAGGGCAGGGCTTGTGCTGCTCAGAGAACACCTAGGATGTTAAGTAAGGAGACTTGCAGAGCAGCACCTGCCTTGTTTGACAAGCTGGGGACATAGGAGCTGGTTGGGGAGTGACAAGGAGGGCTTCATTGGCTGTCTCATCCTGCTTAAAGATGCAGAAGATGCAGTGTGATGAGCCCCTGATTAGAAGTAGATGGTAGATGGGATGGCCGCAGCAGGTGATCCCCATTTCCTCCCTTGCCACCCCACTGGGACATGAGCTCTGGGTGTGATCTTTCAGCGGCCAGCGACAGTGACTACCCTCCAGGGGAGATCTTCCTTGACAGCGACGTGAACCCTGAAGACTCTGGTGCAGATGGTGTGCTGGCAGGCATCACTTTGGTGGGCTGTGCCACCCGCTGCAATGTGCCACGGAGCAACTGCTCCTCCCGAGGGGACACCCCAGTGTTGGACAAGGGCCAGGGTGAGTTCTGGGCATGAGCCCCTGAGCAGCCTTCTTCCTGCTCCCTGTTCCTCTGCCTGCCTAGCTGAGTTTACCATTCTCTTCCACAGGGGAGGTGGCCGCTGTTGCTAATGGGAAGGTTAACCCATCTCAGTCCACGGAGGAGGCCACGGAGGCCACAGAGGTCCCTGACTCTGGGCCCAGTGAGGCAGAGGCAACAGCAGTACGGCCTGGGCCCCTCACAGAACACGTCTTCACTGACCCGGCCCCTGCCCCATCCCCTGCTGCGCAGCCTGGCAGGTGGGCGGTCTCAGATGGGGCAGAGACTGAGGGGAGGGAAAGCTGGCAGAGGTGGGCAGGGATGGGCCTCCAAGGGCTGCCCTCAAGCCATCATCTTTCCTACAGTGAAAATGGGCCAGAGGCCAACTCTAGTGGTGTGCAGCCCGAGCAGGAGCCCAGCGGAGACCCGAAGGGGGCCAGCAGCAGTGCCTTGCCTACCATGTGGCTAGGAGCCCAGAATGGCTGGTAGGTGAGGCTCTAGGTGCAGGGGTTGGGGAGGGCCCCTTGGGTGAGCCCCTGCCTACCTCAGCCTCCTCCTACAGGTTGTATGTACACTCAGCAGTGTCCAACTGGAAGAAGTGTCTGCACTCCATCAAGCTGAAGGACTCTGTGTTGAGCCTTGTGTATGTGATCTCTAGCCAAGGGCCGGGCATTGGGAGGGAGCCTTGGACAGCCCAGCCTGAGCCTGGCTTACTACCTTCCCTCTCCAGGCATGTGAAAGGACGAGTACTGGTGGCTCTGGCAGATGGGACTCTAGCCATCTTCCACCGAGGGGAAGGTGAGGCCTGGTAGCAGTGGGCAGGTGGGCAACATCTGATGGTCCTGGTAGGGTGTTGACCCACCCCCACTGTGAGCAGAGGTGGGACCTGGCCAGGCCTGAGCAGGTGTGGTGGGCACTCTGCAGATGGCCAGTGGGACCTGAGCAACTATCACCTGATGGACCTGGGCCACCCACACCACTCCATCCGCTGTATGGCAGTTGTGTACGACCGAGTCTGGTGTGGCTACAAGAACAAGGTGCATGTCATCCAGCCCAAGACAATGCAGATAGAGGCAAGTGCTAGCGGCAGGAGCTTCAGGGAGGGAAAGGGGCTCTTGCTGCCAGCATTTCTCCCCACACACCTAAGATATGTTGGGGTCAAAGGAACTGCACTCAGGGAAGTGACTCGTTTTTCCAAGATCATAGGCAGGCAGAAGGCAACTGGGCTATGAATGCCAAACTGTCTGGAATTCACCTACTGCTTCACCTTGAAACAAGCCAGGTGACACCTGCATGGGATCCGTGCACCTACCCTCAGCCACCTGGATGTAGGCTCATGGTGTGGGATGGTTGGCTGGGGCCTTCCTAGGAGCCTAGATCCATGGGAGCAAATCAGGCACTAAAACAAAAGTTACATCAAGCTGGGTAGACATCAGGGTGAAGCCTGGGTTGTGGCAGGTTCAGCTCCCCTTCCTCTGCCCCCATTGATGATGGGCTGCGGTGACCTTGCAGAAGTCGTTTGATGCCCACCCACGGCGGGAGAGCCAGGTGAGGCAGCTGGCGTGGATTGGAGATGGGGTATGGGTGTCTATCCGCTTGGACTCCACACTGCGGCTATACCACGCCCACACCCATCAGCACCTGCAGGATGTGGATATTGAGCCCTATGTCAGCAAGATGCTAGGTAAGGCTGTGTTGGGCTGGGGCTCTCAGGACAGGGAAAAGGGCCCAGGAGGCAGTGCTGATTCTTCCTATTCCTTCCCCCACCCCAGGGACAGGCAAGCTGGGCTTCTCTTTTGTGCGCATCACAGCCCTACTTATTGCGGGAAACCGTCTCTGGGTGGGCACCGGCAATGGAGTTGTCATTTCCATCCCACTGACTGAGAGTGAGTGACCCCAGACATCTGCAGAGATGGTGAGGGCAGCTGGGAAAGGGCATGTGGCAGGGTCCTGGGGCGGGTACGCTCTACCAGGCCACACAGGACACTGGGCTGTGATGGTAACAGCTGTCCTCAGTCTGTACCTCCTGTGAACACTTCTTTCCTCTCTTCTCCCAGCTGTGGTTCTGCACCGAGGTCAACTCCTGGGGCTCCGAGGTAAGTCCAGAGGCCTGCCTCCTGCTCTCAGAAAGAAGCTTCTGAACCCAAGACGCCCTGATGTGCACCTACCCTCTGCCCTCACACTCCTAGTCTGTGGGTTCAGCCCTTCCAGGCACTCTCTCTATCCCAGCCAACAAGACATCCCCCACATCCGGGGAGGGGGCCCGCCCAGGGGGCATCATCCACGTGTATGGCGATGACAGCGCTGACAAATCTGCTAGCAGTTTCATTCCATACTGCTCCATGGCCCAGGCCCAGCTCTGCTTCCATGGGCATCGAGATGCTGTCAAGTTCTTTGTCTCCGTGCCAGGTGAGTGGCAGGGCCCCTCCCTGCAGGGAGCACCTGTGGCCTCCCTTCAGGAGCCTGCAAGGATGCTCTGGCCATCCTACTAAGGTCTCTATACCCCATGACAGGTAATGTGTTGGCCACCCTCAACGGCAGTGTGCTAGACAGCCCATCTGAGAGCCCTGGGCCTGCTGCCCCTGCTGCAGATGCGGAGGGCCAGAAGCTGAAGAACGTACTGGTGCTGAGCGGCGGGGAGGGCTACATTGACTTCCGCATTGGTGAGTGTGCTGCCTTCAGGCCTCAGGGTCTCAAAGGTGGGGACTGCCCCTCACAGCCATCTGCTCTCTCCAGGTGATGGAGAAGATGATGAGACGGAGGAGAATGCAGCAGACATGAGCCAGGTGAAGCCCATGCTCTCCAAGGCGGAGCGCAGCCACATCATTGTGTGGCAGGTGTCCTACTCCCCTGAGTGAGGCATGGTCTACACTGCCCCTTGCCTGACATCCTCATGTACATATGCTCCACCCTGCTCACCTGCCATGACTGCCCCATGGGGCTGCCCACCAGCCCCTATGACCTCTCAACCTGCAGCTTTCACCTTAGGTCTGGCCTGGGAGGTGACAAGGGGCAGCAGGCAGCAAAGCAGGTCTGGTGGGGAGGGGGCATGTGGGTGGGAGAGGCAGCTCCTGGCCAGCCCGTAGTTCAGAATTCTGGAATAAGTCCCCAGGTAACTCCCAACTGCACCCTGGGCTCCCCATTCTCATCATTCATTCCCAGGATGCTCAGGGCAGGAAGCAGGGACTACAGTCTGCCCGATCTTCCCACCTGGGGCCCACTTGCCTTTGCCTGCTATCCATAAGGGTGGGGGTCTGACCCTAGGGGAGCCAGCCCTGGGTCCCTCCCCAGCCCCATCTCTGCCACCCCGGGAACTGGCACGAAAGCATGCATCCAGGCTCCCTGGGGCAGCTGTTTGAGAAGATGGATGCTCTTATCCTACTCAAGCCCCCCTGACCTGTGTGGCAGGCTCTCATTGACCCATATCCCCTCTTCCTGTCCCAGGCAAAAGACCACCTTATACAAACAGGTCCTGCAGTACCTGCCCCTCCTGGAAGCCTCTAGGGTGGAATTTTCCAGCTAAGCAGGAGAAATGGCAGGCCCAGGCCTCAGCATAAGGGGTGGGGGTGGGGGTGGGGTACTGGGATGCATGCTCAGCCTCAGGGTGATGGGGGAAGTTGTGATCCAGGGCCTGCTTCCCAAGCAATTTCCAAGGAGCCCAGCTCCCAAGACACACTACTAAGTGCCTTGGGCTGGTGGTGTGGCCTTCTCCCTTGAGGGCAACTCACAGCAGAGGCCCTAACAGCTAAGGGGAGGGACCTCTTCCCAGCTCTAGGAGCATGCATTTGCCTGCTTTGAAGGGCACAGCCCTGGACTGCTGCCTCCCCACCTACCCAGGCCTTACTCCTGCTCTAAAAGGCACTGATTAGGGAAGCCCCAGGACTTGCTGCCCACCCACCTCCCACCAGAGAAGCACAGATCTCCTCGGGCAGCCATCCCACAGCCCAGCCAGACATCACTGCAGTCAGTCACATGCAGCTGCAGGCTTCTCCCCACCACCCTGCCACTCTCCACTGTGATGTACGTCAGTTCCCCTCTCTGTTCCCACAGGGTCACAAATGACTGGGGGGGTTATCCAGTGGATGCAGCTGGGGGAAGGGGCTGGGTGACTGTTCTCCTCAGGCTTTGACCCTGCAAGCAAACCCATGTATCTGCTCTGTATGTAATAAATGTCTTATCATGGTACCTGTGTTTCTGGACCCAAACCAATATGAGCTCCAGGTTTTCTTCAGTTTATTATAAAAATAAACACTGGGCCAAGCTGAGTTTCAGGGTCTCCACCCTAGTGCATTTTCAAGCAGTGCTATATAAATAGTGCCATACCAGGCCTTGTGTAGACCCACCTCCCCTGTTGGGGGTTCCAGAGGGTACTGTGAACACTGCCACAGAAGGGGCCTTTTAAGGACCATCTCCATGGCCACAACCTACTGCAGCAAGTTCATCTTAGAGGCCCTGGGCACCCCGCCTTGTTGGGTCCTCTGCCCCCTCACTCGTACAGCCAGTGTTCGGTGCTGTCCTCCCAGCAGTGGAGCTCATTCGGGTGGAACCAGAGTGCGATCTCACGGTGGGCGCTCTCCACTGAGTCGCTGCCATGAATCACATTCCTGTGCGGGAAAGGCGCGAGTAAGCGCTGGCAGGGCTCTCTCCATGCCCAGCTAGGGTCATCGGGACCAGGGATAAGAACATCCCCAGGGGCCAGCCTTACTTGCCGACCTCGATACAGAAATCCCCGCGGACAGTGCCAGGAAGGGCATCCGCTGGATCCGTAGCCCCGATTAGCGCCCGAGAGGCGCTCACGACGTCCAGCCCCTGCCACACCTACGGACAGGGTTGGTGGAGCGCGGTCCAGCGCGCAGTCCAGTCCAAGTGCCTCCCACCCTCCGGTACTCACCATGGCAACTACCGGCCCCGAGCCCATGTACTTGACCAGGCGGTCGTAGAAGGGGCGCCCCCGCAGCTCCGCGTAGTGTTCCCGCAGCAGCTCTTCCGAGGCCTGGGGAGGGAGGGGGTGGGGCCGCACGCTGCCAGACACGGCCCTCTTTTGCGCCCACCCGAGCCGCCCTGCTTCCTCCTGCGAACCCCCGCCCCCGCCCCCACCTGCACCAGCTTCAGAGCCACTAGCTTGAAACCCTTTCTCTCGAAGCGCCGCACGATCTCGCCCACGAGCCGCCGCTGCACGCCATCGGGCTTCACGGCCAGGAAGGTGCGCTCATGCACGCCGGAGCAGGCTGCGGAGGTGGCACGTGTCAGGCATCCCCTTCTCACGCAGCCTAGCCCCCTGGCCCGGGCGGCGCACTACTTACCTGCTGGGAAGAGGTTGGCGAAGATGGTCAGCACCAAGCAGATCATGATGGCGGCTGGCGCTGGAGCGGAGAGCAGCCGGGGGGTGGGTGGGGTGGGGCCAGTGCTTAAAGGGGCCGCGGCTCGACCCCACCTCGGGCCGGCCTTCTCGAGTGACTACCTCGTAGATTCCTAGATTCGTCGAGGAGGTTGAGGGCTGCGGAAAATTGGTGAAGCAGTGAAGCCCTGCGTGTTGTCCGCGCCCACCCAGGGCCCCTGAGGCCACAGGATTTGGAGGCTTGCATGCAACCACCATAGCTGTGCCACTCCCAATCCACTCATGTGTTTCCATCCATCAGACCAGAAACACCAAGGTGTCAGTCTTTTTCTCCCCACACTCCTGGAGACCATCTGCCACCGTCTCCCACCCAAACTCGAAGAAACCACAACCCGGGGCTGCTTCATTTGCCTTTATTCCCTTTCAAGCTTCGGTCTGGGCTGAGGTAATGCCTTGACAGGGAAGGAAAGCCAGCCTGGAAGTGACAGGTGCCAGCGCTGGGGCTCCACACCCGCTGGCCTTGCTTTCAGCCTTCCCCCAGCATTTCTTTGTGGCCTTCTTAGATTTGGGTGTTGGGCAACAGGGACAGAAGAAAGAAACAGGTCCAGGATCTGACACCACCTTTGTTCAGTACAACCTCAGAACAAGTCATGGAGGTCGGATGAGATAATCAACCCAGGGAACTGATTCGGGTGTAACTCGAAGACATTTTGCTGCATCAAAATGGTGCCCTTCAGGCAGTCTGTCGGTTCTGGCAGTTTAGACTGGAGTGCCCTTGGCCTTATTCTTTGCCTTCTGTTTCACAGGGTAGTCCCAGGGATCAATGCGTAGTCTCCCCAGATTCAGCATGGGCTCCTCGGTGCTGTTGTCCCCATTTTTCTGTCGCTCTGCTAGAATCATGGCTCGGAGCAGTGGAGGGTAGGGCACAGAGTGCAGAGTGTTCTCTGGCACCGGCGTGAAAGTGGTGAAGGCCTCCTCCTCATGCTTGGGCACCAGCCGCCAGTCGTGGTACATGGCCTGTTCGATCTCCCGGGACTCGCCCTCCGTCTTTCCTGAGGAAAGGAGGGGGCTGATTGCACATGGTCGCGGAACAGTCTGTTGCCAAAAGCCACCCCACCTGTCTCCAACTCCTTACCTTTGAAGGTCAGGATGCCCCAGGCCTTACCATGGTCCAAGTTCTGCAAAGCAAATAGGGAGGGGAATCAGTTCACAAACCTTTCCTGCTCCCAGAGATCAGGACACATGAGACTCCGTCCCACAAAGACGTGTCGAGGGAGTAGGGCTCCCCTGCGATGCTGGGGAGGTAAGAACATGCGTACGAACCTGCGCTGTGTAGTCCGGGCGGACACGCGTGAGACGCCAGTAGCACGGTTCGTCGTGCCTCCATAGCCAGGACTTGCGCGTGACCAGACGGCCCACGCCGAAGAACGGGAGGCGGCCGAGGAGCTCCAGAAGGCGGCTCTCGCGCTGCACGTCGGCCCAGGCCCGCACCGGCAGCCGGCGGCCCGAGTACGGCCGCGTCACCGTCTCGTAGTCCAGGGAAAAACGCTGCGAGTCCCGCGGCCGCTCCCGCTGCTCCCTCAGGGCCCGCACCCTGCGGGCCAGCTCTGCGATCAGCCGCGGTCGCACTTTCTTGCGCCCCATGGTGAGTTCCGTACCTACCTGCTCCGACTGGAAGGGGCCGCCGCACTTCGCGAGGCTGGCCCGCTGCCGGAAGCGGCTGGTGTTCCCCTTAAAGGGGGCCGGAGTGCGGCCGGAAGCGGAGGAGAGACCGTGCGGGCTATGGCGAAGGTTGAGACCCAGAAGGCCAAGGGCCAGCGTCCGGGCCGGGGACAGCGGCGGCCCCCGACCTGGGAGATCTCGGACTCGGACACCGAGGGCCCCGCCGGCACGGAAGCCGAATCAGAGACCGCCACGAGGACCGGGGACCCGGCGGAGGAGCGCAGAGCGGCGTTCGAAGCACCGCGGCTGCTGCGGCCGGAGCAGGCGCTGCAGCTCCTGACTGTGCGCGTGGACCCAGGTGTGTCCAAGGGTGAGGGTAGGGGTACTGGGAGAAGCCTCAGGTCTGCTGAAGCTCGGGCTGTGGAATTTCCTGGGAGGTTGTCCCTGGCCCACTGCGGGGTGATAGGGACATCTGTCAAGACCCCTCTTGGCCGGAATTGGGGCCGGCTTTCCAAAATGGATCTGGAGCCGGTTGCGCTCTTGGAGTCAGGGGAATCGGTGTTTGTAACACGCCGCCCAGGCTGTGGGTCTGCTGTGAGTAGCATCCTCACGTGGAGTGAACGAAGTGACACCTGTCTATTCTGCCCACCCCAGCCATTCTGGAAGATGCTGGTGCTGACATCCTGATGGAGGCCTTGGACTCTCTGGGCTGTGAGTACCACATCGAGCCCCAGCACCCCTCCCGGAGCCTCAGGTGGAGCAGAGTGAAGCCAGAACCTTGCCCCAACAATGTGAGTGCCCTAGCAGCCTCCTTTCCTGGGTTTACATAGTACAGCCTTGGGTTCCGTGTTTTACCTCCGTGATTTCATATGAAGCATATGCTATAATCATGCATATAAGCTAAGAATGGGAAATGCGAAGAGGGTGACGCCCAAGCCACTCAGCTAGCCAGATGCAGGCTTGGGCCTAGGGTCTAAACTCAGCTAGACCTGAGGAATGTTCCATCCCCACTGATGATGTGATCAGTGCTCCTGCCAGCCCTATGGACCAGGGTTGGTCTTGGCCTCGGGAGAAACCATACTGGCTTCTGTGGCACCATCCTTGTGGGCATGGGCTTGGCCTGTGGCCCTGAGCCTCAGAGCTGCTGTGGTGCTCAGCCCAAGGCCCTGGGCAGCAGTACCCTTGGATGTCCCTATAGGTGCCTGCTGAGGTGCTGGCTGCAGGTGAGCAGGAACTTCTGCTGCTGCTGCTGCTGGAGCCTGAGGAGTTTCTGCAGGGTGTCTTCCAGCTCACCCAGGTGCTTGGTGGGGGCTGGGTTTCCAGCATGGATGTGATGTTCTGCCAGTTCTAGTCAAGGGCAGAGGGACTGGAGAGGGCATGCAGTGGCTGGGTCTCCTCTCTGTCCAGCAGCCAAGATGTGGATGAGGTGGGGGAAGCAAGTTTGGCTCTTGGCCTGGGAGTAGATGGGAGGTGCTGTTTGTGGAGGGCAAAAGCAGAGATAGGGAGGGCCCTCTAAAGAGCTGAGTCAAAAACCAGAGGTTTGGGAAAGTGGTGAGAAAGGGCCTGGGGATTTGGGATGTAGGTTGGCTATGCAGTCCAGCTGTGAGAGCCAACAACCTGGCCCCAACCTGGCTGAAGGAGCAATAGGGACTGCTCAGCTGATGTTTGCACCAGAGTGTCTGTCGGGTCCCAGTATTTATCTGATATTCAGCATTTATCAAGCACCTGTTGCGAGGCAAATGCCAAGCTATGGTGCAGAGTGGACCAGGAATAGGAAGGACGTAGCCCAACTCCTCTAGGAGTCTAAGGCATGCCCCTAGGCTACCATAGGTCTCCTTGACCTCATGGGAGGCACACAGCTGGTTTTCTAATGAGAGCTGGCTGGGAAGAGGAAGTCTGCTCCAGTCTCCTCCCAGCACCACTGGTCCTTTCTTGCTCCCTTTCTGCAAACTAGCAGCAGCCTGGTGGCCTGTGAGCTCTGCCTGCTACAGCCCTGAAGAACAGGTGTGGTAAATCTTAACTTGCAGATCTGTGGCTCAACCTGCTCAGTACCCTGGATCTCTCCTGAGAACCTCACCTGCCCCCATGTGGCTGTCATCGGGCTGGATGCCTACCTGCGGTACCGAGCCACCTTCTACCCTTAGCAGGCCTGACTAGGGTGGGGAAATTCAGGGGAGAGGTCAGGGTAGCTCTGGGGCTACTGTGACATAGCTAAACCCCTCCCTTGGGTGGGTGCTGGGCAAAGGAGGAGAACTCAAGAAGGATGGGACCAATGGGGCACGGGGAGCTGGAAGATAGTTATCTCTGTTCAGATCTCGACAGTTCAATGCGCAGGAGCTGCAGCAGGCAGAACGTCCAGGGGTGGCCCATGCTGAGTTGATGGCTGGCTGGCCTGAGGTGGAGGAGGTAAGGGCTGGTCAGGCTGGGCGAGGGGTTGGCTTTGGCTCTGGGACTGAGGCTGGTCTCTGAAGCCCAGCACCTCAGTTTGGTCACAGGGAGACATGTGGAGGTGGTCTCAACTGGGTGTCCCCCAGGGAAGCCCTTCTCTGACCCACCCCCATGGGTCTTTGTCTTTCTCAGGCCTTGGTGCTCCTACAGCTCTGGGCAAACTTGGACGTGTTGCTGGTGGCCTCCTGGCAGGAGCTGAGTCAGCATGTGTGTGCCTTCACCAAGGCCTTGGCCCAGCGCCCCTTCAAGTGTGTAACACCTACCCCAACTGGTGGCTGCTGCCAGGAGGGTGACAGGAACACATGGAGGGGTGGTACCTCCCTGGCCTCTTTGAGAGCTGGGGGGCTGGATGGTTAAGAGAGATGAAGCCTCTAGAAACCTTTCTGCACCCTCCCCATCCTCAGGCAGTCCCAGGAGTCCAAGGCCTTTTCCTTCTGCAAACCCAGGCACTGGGTCGCATGTGAGCGAGTGACAAGAGATGGTGCAGGACTTCGAGGGGCCTGGTGGAGGCAGATTAGGCAGTTCAACAGGGTCAGCCCCGCAATGGCTGATGCTGTTGTCACTGCCTTCCCATCCCCCCGCCTTCTGCAGCAGGTGAGCCCCCTCCCATCACCCCACCCCAGACTTCCAGATATGGAGGCCAGGGCCCTGAGGCCTGCCCTGCTCAACCCTATGCTAACCTAGGCGTACTTGGCCTGCGACACTGAGCAAGAGCGCCTGGCCCTCCTGGCTGACCTCCCTGTGAAGGTGGCTGAAGGTGCTCGGCTTCGAAGGGTGGGACCTGACCTTTCTCGCCGAATCTGCCTTTTCCTGACCTCCACCAACCCTGACCTCCTGCTGGATCTGAGCTCCTGACCGTGCCTGCCTGACCCACGGAGCCTTCTCCTGCCACTAGCAGGCAGCTCAGCCAGGGAGTGACCAGAAACCACAAACTGCAAGGGGTATGAGGGGGAGAGCAGTCACTTAGCACAACCTGTCTTCCAGCCTGGGGAGGGGTTCTCTGTCAGGTCTGAACCCAGAGGAGGGCATGAGGAACAGGAAAGGTTCTTGGGTAACTGGGATGACTCTTCAGATGGCAGGCTGGCTGGAGGATCCCGGCAGAGCCCTGTACACGCTGGCTGCAGACCTGGTGGCCAACTGGGATAGTCAGGATCCCTGCTCGGGGATAAGCACCAATCACCTGGAGGCTTAGGGGTGGCACCTTCAGAGAGGATTAATAGGATAAAGTTTTGGAGAATAAAAGGGAACCAGGCTGCCTCTTCTCAAGGTGGAACTAGACACTGCTACCAGAACCATGGGAGAAAAGGTGTGAGCACCCATGAGTCCTACATCTCGATGTGGATTCCTTTCATTCTACCAGGCATAAACTCTTAAGTTTATTACCGTTGTTTCAGTCTTGGACAGGAGAAATAGTTGACAACATGCAAAGCAAGTGAGGACAAACTCAAGGTTCTCCAAGGATGGCAGCTATAGGAAAGCTGACCTCTGATGAGGCCGCAGCCCACAGCCTCCTAGGCCTGCAGTCTCAGTCCGGAAGCGCTGGGGTGGCCACTCCCAGGAGAACTAAGGAGGGAAGCAGTGGCTCCCATACCAGGCACAGGAAGCAGATGGACTCAAGACAGTCCTGGTGTCAGGATCCCAGGGCCTATGGCCCCTGCACCCCTATGGCAAAACCTCTTGATGGCAGGGGGGCAGCCCAGACACAAAGGTGGGCTCAACTGCTCCCTCTCCTGTTACCCTGCAACATGGCCTGAGGGAAAAGATGGAGAAAATGCTGTCTTAGCCTCAGAAGGCAGTTTTCATTGGAAAATAAGTTAGGTCCTTCGGCAGCGCTTCCTCTGGCAGCACCGGCTCTCTGGGCTGTTGTGACTGGCTGTGGCCTTGGGTGAAGACATAGGGGGCTTGTGGTGGCCACAGCTCATGCTCAGGACCCAGCCCAGCTTGTGATGTAGCACCTGCTTGAGGCCAGGTGGCAGGGGCAGGCCTTCAAGTGTGTCTCCAGAGTTGGGCCGCAGCTGGCGCAAGCGGTGGCAGCACAGATACTGCAGAGAGGTGGCGCTGGCACAGGAGCGGATGACCTTCATGCTACTCTTGGCCGCCGTGGAACACACCATCGGATAAAACTTCCTGTTCTGCAGCTTGGTGGCTGCCACTCCTAGAGGAGGGGACACAACCTAAACCCTGGGCCAGAAGGGGGCTTAGCCACTCCTTGGATATCCTCCTGGGGAAACTGAGGTGGCCCTTGTGCTAGCCCACCTTCTGGAGGTTCTTGGGCCACTCAGCCTGGGCCCCAGTCTCTGCTCCCAGCAGCACCTCAGTAGCAGCCATAACCCTACAGGAATTTGTCTCCCCTGGGAACCTGGCCCCCCTTACCTATGCACTTCCTGTTCTTAAAGAAGGTCAGTGTCCCATGCCAGGTGTCCAGGTGCACACCAATGATGGAGCCCTGGCCAAACCGTGAGGAGAAGCTTGTCTTATCACCCTTGTGGTGGAGAAGCCCTAGAAGACAGCAGGGTGCCAATTAGCTCTGATGCATGGGGACCCCTCCCAGCTTGCTGGTCTTAGGGACCCCACGTACCTGTATAGGAGAGGCCCCAGCTCTCCTCATCCCTGCCAAGCAGGCTGCAGAATGTGTGGTGGTACTTGTCTAGGTCCACATCCGAAGTCCCAATGCCCACCATCTGGAGGCAACAGGTAGCAAGGATCCAGGGCCAAAGCACCCAGCAGCACAGCCCCCACCTTCCTCCACCCCCAGTCCTGCCAGTCACTTACCATATCAGTGCCGTAGACAGGTGAAGTCATCTTGATCTCCCAGAAGTGCTGCCCTTCCCCCAGCTCCTTGGTGCCTCGAATGGCTGCTGTGCCACAGCTGTACTCCACATGGAAGTTGACCTTCCGGTTGTCACAGCTCAGCAAGGTAGCTGAGGACTTATTCAGGTCATCCCAGACCCAATCAAAATCTAGGAGAGGAAGCACCAGGTTGGGGTAGTCTCCTGAGCCCCTGCTGGGTCCTCTTTACCTGGCCCAAGAGGTCTGCCCCAGCCAGCCCAGGTGACCCCGCCAGGTGCTTACACTCATCTTCCTCCCCACAGCGGCAGTCCTTGCCCCGGGGGGCCGCCGTGTACAGGCTGCCGCAGGAGGCCTCACTCTGATTATCACAGTTGCAGAAGGACTCTCCTGTCACAGGCACAGCACTGGGGATGGACGGCGGCAGGGACAAGTACTCAGGGTCAGAGTCAGAGTCACTGTGCTGAGAAAAAAGGGCAGGCTGTTCCCCCCTGCTGTACCTTCTACCTTCCCCCTGCCATGATACTCACCACAAACCAGTAGATGAACTGCTCCAATGCTCCAAGGAAAGGATCTGAGTTTGGCCCCACTTCCCCAAGTCCCAAGTAGCTGGCCCAAGCCTCTACAGTGGCCCCCAGTGACACCTGACTTAGGCGCAGGGAGGGCCTCTTCCCCAAAGGCCTACCAAGGCACTAGCTTTCTGAGGGTGGGCTTAAGGGCTCAACCCCACTTTTGCCCATCTAAGGGGGCCTCGAGGCCCAGGTACTAATGAGCCCACAGCAGGGCTGCCTGCTTGGCCGCTGTTCTCCAGGCAACTTCTACATCACGGAATAGCTGCGGAGCCACCAAAAACAGCCTAAAGCAGGGGAGCCTCTTTGGCAAAGTCTACTGGTGACCGAGTGAAGGTAGCCCAGGTCTCCCCACAGGCACAAGCTGGGCTCCAGCAGGGGCTCTAACTGTGGTAGTGCCTTCACATGATCCTGGGCTGCAGCTTCTTTGTCATCCTTGCAGGGGGTGGCTCTTCACCCCTATCCCAGGACCCTAATGAGTCCAGAGATTTTATGCTGCTTCTTCAAGTTTCTGTCGTAGAAATACATTCAGTGGGTGCCTGGGCCTCTACCTGGGGGCTCAGTCCTGGGCTTGATCCCAAGCTAAAGCTCATCAGGTTCTGGCGCTACTGACCCACTCTCTCCTAGAGGCCAGTGAGAGATGCTCTATGCAACTAGTCATTCCTGCTCTGAGGCCACACAGGACTCCTGGAAACCCACCTTGGCCCTGGACCCCAGGCTAACCCTGGTCTCACTGCCCTGGGCCCACAAGGTACAGTTGGCTTCTGCCTGCCTGTGCTGCTGCTACCCTGCAGGTTGGCCCAGGGGTCCTGGTCAGGCTCCATCCTCCACACTTGTTTCTGGGTATTCCTCTTACCTCCTTGAAATACCCTCTGAACATCACCCCGGTGACCTAGTTCAGACCTGGGGCAGATTATACTGACCTGAGAACAAAGCCCACACTCTATCAAAGCTTATTAGGCCCATCCCCTTGCCCTGATCCCTCCCCCTCTTCCTCCACCTGTCACAAGGGAGGTCTCTTTGCCCCTGGATGGCAGTGTTCAGACATCACTTCAAAGATACTCTTCTACCCCTCCCTCCAGAGTCCTCATCTCCCCTCTGACAGACTCCTTTATTCTGTTAATCTGTGTCCCACCAAAACTAAAACTCTGCAGGGACAGAGCCTTATCCTTGTTACTTTCCTATTATAACCAGGGCCCACACAGCAGCTTGTGAATCAGCCAGAGAGACTGAGCTAAGGGGGCTGAACCTGAGTCAGAGAGAGAGATCCCAGAAAGGAGGCTGGAAGCAGGCCCAAATCGCCCCACTAGCATGGCTCCTAATTCCCCCAAAAGCCAAGGCAGGTACACAATCAGCCAAAGGCAATCCCCTTCCTAGAGTTGGGAGCTAGGGGTGCAGACCTAAGTACTGTAGGCCTGAGTACTGTCAACCTGGGCAGGGGACAGATCCATCACTAGGGCAAGCCATCAGGGCAGACAGGAAGGGAAATTTCTGTCAGCCTTCAAAGATGCCAAGGTGACACACCCACCTGCCCGCCCACACACTCAAGTACTTCCGACCAATTAAGTGATGGGACAGGCTGCACACAAGCATGTGTCAGATACTACACCCCAGCCCCAGAACACTGCCTGCATCCCAGAATGATGAGCCAAGGAGGGAGGGACAGACACAGGAACACAGACTGCTTCAGGCCACAAGGTCTGGACAGGAGCTGTAGGCAGGACTGCAGGTGAAGGTCTCTAGCTGGCCCCTGCTGGGCTTTTTGGGAAGCCCCGGGATGCTATCAACCCAGAACAGTTGCCTCCAATTCTTCAATTCCTAGCAGTTCCACAGGGCTCAGCCCTCACTCTAGGGTGGAAAGGTGCCCACCTCCCCACCCCCAAAACACCTGGCTGAGCCAGGGTAACGTACAGAGTGGGTGTGACAAGAGCACAGGCAAGTCATCCAAAGGTGACTCGCAGGAAACAGTGGAGGTGACTCAGTGCAGTCAACCCCCTGCTCTGATTCAAGAGATTCTAGATGATTGAGAATCCACCTCCCAGTCAACCCAACAATAGGTGAAAAAGCCATACAGCCCAGCCATGCCCAGGATCTGAACAGCCAGTTTCTGGCTACTGAGCCCTCAGGTACATCAGGCAGCCTGTGCTGAGACAGGCAGCTGAGCTGTTGTTCCAACCTGAAATTGGGAGTGACTGAATGGGGGAAAGCATAAAAATTGTGGTTTTCAAGACTGAATGTCTTTTCTTACATGCATATACATAAATATAAAACACATATTTGTACAGAGGAACTGTCCAGGAGGCTAACATAGAGTTAACAGTTACCTTTGGAAACTGGCTGAGAAATGGAATGAAAATGTTCAGTTGAATGAACTGACCAAAAAAAACCCAACTGCCACCCTCTTCAGCAGAAAAAGTATAAAGAGGAATGTGGTGTATGTCCTGAGGTCCTGTCACCTCAAGGCCATGTGGGTCCTTAACCATGGCAAACCCAGGATGAGCAGTAGGGTCCTACTGTCCCCATCCTCTGCCCTCAGGGGTTTCTTGCCCCAGGGAAAGGCCTGCCTCAGTGGTCTCGGCACTTTATTCCAGTAATATAAAATTCCAGTAGTATCCACCTACCTGCCCATCGGAGTCATAGCCCCAGTTAGTGGTCCCTGCCAGAGCCATGGCCCGGGCATCTGCGTCTCGGTGGGCTGCACTAAGGACAAAATGCCACGCTCTGCTGCTACGGGGGCGCCTGGCCATGGTGGACAGGATCTGGGGGAAAAAACAGGTTTAAACAACGAAAATACCCAGCACATTGGGTCTCCCCACCACCTCTGCATTGGGCCCCTGGCCAGTTATGCTAGACAGCACATCCCCCCTCAAACGTGGAGGATTTCTTGAGCCATGTGGGTGCTATTCTGGGGCTCTAGAACTCTCCTCACAAGCTCCTACCTCACTCCAGTGTCCAAGCACCTTAACAAGACCTAGGTACAGAGTGAGAAAAGCCATCCAGACTCCCATGACTCCCAAATGCATATCTCAGCCCTGCTCTTGAGCTTTGCCTAGGGAACCCAGATGGGCAGCCTGTGTGTCCTTCAGGCATCTTAAATCTCACCTGGCTCCTCCTCCATTGTCCGGTTAAGACAAATGGCATCTCCAGCCTCCAAGTTCCTCATGCCAGACTCAGCCATCACCGCCCCTCACCTACCTGCCTTTGTCATTCCCACCATGGCCTGAGGGCACCACACACTCCACCCACTTCACTCCCTACAGTCAAGCTGTTTTTGAAACAAACCTTGAACATTTAAGCAACCCTTAACAACTCTTAAAAGCTTCTCAGGGCTTACCAGTATTCTTAGTTTAAAAGGCAAAATCCCACAAAGCCTATCAAGTTCTTCTGTGCTTCTCCAATCTGCAATGGTCTAGTCCTAGGTGCTACCTCTTTCCTGACTTTTACAGGGAACGCCTTCCCCTGCCCTCTTTGGCTCTCGGCTTCTGTAACCGACTTACAGTAACACCTCGATTTATGTGACTTTCTATACTGCCTCACTCTCCCCTGGATTTAAGTCCTCAGGAGGGCAGGGGCTGTCCCCCAGGGAGGAGCCCCCCTCAGGCACAGACAAGCGCGTCTGTGAATGAGCTTAGGCACTGCTTTCCAGGGTTGCGAGCGCCGTCTGCAAAACCAGATCATCCTCCCTCCAGCAACGCCGCCGCTAAGCTCCTTCAGCTGCTGGTCTGAGCCAGTCCATCAGCCGGCTTCAGTCGGCCAGGCTAGTCACCATCCGCTGCGTCTGCAGAGCACAGTAGGCGCCACGCGATACATGCGGAGTGACCGGCCTTCAAGACTGTCCCCGGCCTGGAAGCAGGGGACCTCTTACTAATTCCAGTTTTGGGCGGTGTTGCGGCTCCTCCCCGCGCTGTGCGGCGGGCCTACAGTGTGGGCCAGCCCGCCCGCCCGCTCCGCCCGTCCCCCAGCGCGGGCCCAGGAAACAGATGCACGGCTGGGCCCCCCCGCCAGGGGTCCCCGCAGGGCCCCGATCCCGGCGGGCGGGCGGGCGGGGAGGCGCGTACGCGACCCGCCCTCACCTGCACTGCTCCGCCGTCGCCGCCGGCCGTGACCCACTTTCCGCTCCAGAACTAGACGTAAACAATCCCCGCCCCCTGCATCGTATTGGCCAGACAGCCGCAGATCGGCGCTCCCCGCCCCGGGCTTTGGCGGGCCCCGCCGCAGACGCCTCCTGCCAGGAGGCTGCTGAACCTGTCAATCCTGACTTGGTATCCTCATTGGCCACATCTCAAGGGGTCGGTCCTCCCATGGGAAGAAGGGCGAGGTGGGAAGGCCGCCCCACATTGGAGCGTAGACAAAAAAGTGGGTTCACCTCCGGTACGGCGTCCGAACCGGAATTACGTACACCCTTTATGCAATTTGATTGGCTAGGGCCTCTACCAATAGACAGGATGGGCTCGAGGTGCCCATTGGCCAGATGGCTTTCTGGCAGGAGGCGACCGGAGAGAAGGAGGAAGCCGCCGTAAAGCTTGCAACAAGCGACTGGGATGGAAGCGACCGCGGGTGAGTGTGCGGTCACCGGCGGTATCGGGGAGGTTGCCCCGCATGTGCCTGCCAGGATTCAGGGTGTTTAGCGATTTGTCTTATTTGCAGTGAAAAGGTCACGGAGACGCACGTGTTCTTCTGCGTGTGTCGTCCTCAACTTACAAGTTTTCCTGTAACTGCGGCGCTGCTTGGGAACGTGGATACAAGCAGGGGAGCTCTGAAAAGAGCCAATATGCTGTTTGTCATTAGAAATGAAAACATCTCCCCGATGTATGCCATGGTTTATTTGGTGATGCCCCAAGAAAACAGGAAGAAGTCGTTTAAATATGAGGTTCTAAAAAGAAGACATTAGAACGTCACATACTTTTAAGTTATTTTTGGAAGTTTTATTCTAGCTTTCTAAACCTTAATACTTGAAAAAGAAATGAAAGTTATGTTGGACAGAATACAAGTGGGTATAATCAGATCTGCACAGATTAACCAAAATAGGCTTTTATAATTAGAAGTTTGCCACATTATCTTTTTAAAAACTTAGTAGCATTGTTTTGTATGTTTTATTGATTATGCTGTTACAGTTGTCCCAAATTATTTTCCCTTTGCTCCCCTCCTCTACTCAATCCCACCCCCACTTCCTTCCCATAGTTCCACCCCTCTTAGTTCATGTCTACGGGTTGTACATATAAGTTCTCTGATTTCACTCCTTTCTCTATTCTTTTTTCTTTTTTTAATTTAATTTCATTGTTATATTACATCCATCCCCTTTTCCCTCTCCTCTGTCCCTTTCCCCACCCACCCACTCACCCCCAAAGTCAATCCAACTTGTTGTGCATGTCCGTGGTTCTTCCATGCTAGTTCCTTGACTAAACTGCTCCCCTTCTTTGCCGCCTCCTCCCCCCTACCCCCTCCCCTCTGCCCACTGAAGGCCTATTCATTGTATTCATGTGTCTGGTTCTGTTTTGATTGTTTGTTTGTTTTGCTCATTATTGTCCTGTAATGGGTGAGATCATATGATATTTGTCTCGTTGACTGGCTTATTTCAATCAGCTTAATACCTTCCAGTTCCATCCATGTTGTTGCAAAGGGTAGGAGTTTCTTCTTTCTTTCTGCTTTGTAGTATTCCATTGTGTAAATGTACCAGAGTTTTTTTATCCAGTCATCCACTGTTGGGCATTTAGGCTGTTTCCAGCACTTGGCTATTATAAATAGTGCTGCTATGAACGTAGGGGTATATAGGTTCTTCCAAATTGGTGTTTCAGGATTCTTCAGGTATGGTCCTAGTAGTGGAATTGCTGAACCAAAAGGCAGTTCCATTTTTAGTTTTTTCAGGAAACTCCATACTGTTTTCCATAGTGGCTGCACCAGCCTGCATTCCCACCAACAGTGCACCAGGGTTTGCTTTTCCCCACATCCTTGCCAACACTTGTTGTTTGTTGACTTGTTGATGATTGCCGTTCTGACAGGTGTGAGGTGGTATCTTATTGTAGTTTTAATTTGCATCTCTCTGATGGCTAGTGTTGTTGAGCATTCTTTCATATGCCTCTGGGTCCTTTGTATATCTTCCTCAGTGAGTTGTCTGTTCAGGTCCTTCGCCCATTTTTTAATTGGGCTGTCTGTCTCCCTGGTGTTGAGTTGCCTAAGTTCTTTATATATTTTGGATATCAAACCCTTGTCTGAGGTATCATTGGCAATTATGTTTTCCCATACAGTTGGTTCCCTTTTAATTTTGCTGGTGTTTTCTTTAGCTGAACAGAAACTTTTCAGTTTGATATAGTCCCGTTTGTTTATTTGTTCTTTTATTTCCTTTGCCCTTGGAGAAATATCAGTAAACATATTTCTGCATAGGATATCTAAAATTTTACTGCCCATATTTTTCTCTAGGACCTTTATGGTGGCACTGCTTATGTTTAAGTCCTTTATCCATCTTGAGTTTATTCTGGTGTATGGTGTAAGTTGGTGGTCTAGTTTTATCTTTTTTGCATGTTGCTGTCCAGTTCTCCCAACACCACTTGTTGAAGAGACTGTTTTTACTCCATTTTATGTTCCTTCCACCTTTGTCGAATATTAATTGACCATAGAGTTTTGGGTTTATTTCTGGGCTCTCTATTCTATTCCATTGATCCATTGATCCATATGTCTGTTCTTATGCCAGCACCAGACTGTTTTGATGACAGTAGCCTTGTAGTATAGGTTGATGTCTGGTATTGTGATTCTTCCTACCTGTTCATCTTTCTCAAGATTGCTGTGGCTATTCGTGGTCATTTTTGGCTTCATATAAATTTTCAAAGTACTTTTTCTATATCTGTGAAATATGTCATTGGCATTTTAATTGGGATTGCATTGAATCTATAGATTGCTTTGGGTAGTATGGACATTTTAATGATGTTAAATCTTCCCATCCATGAACATGGTATATGCTTCCATTTATTTGTATCTTCCTTAATTTCTTTTTTTTTTTTTTTTTAAGATTTTATTTCATTATTTTTAGAGAGAGGGGAAGGGAGAGAGGCAGAGAGGGAGAGAGACATCAATGTGTGGTTGCTTTTCACCTGCCTTCAGCCACAGATCTGACTGGAGACCTGGCTTGCAACCTGGTTATGTGCCCTGGCTGGGGAATCGAACCTGCGACCTTTGGGTTCGCAGGCCGGCACCTTACCCACTGTACTACCAGCCAGGGCCCTTAATTTCTTTTTTCCAATGTTCTGTAGTTTTCTGAGTATAGGTCTTTTACCTCCTTGGTTAAGTTTATGCCTAAGTACTTTATTTTTCTTGTTGCTGTAGTAAATGGGATTTGTTTTCTAGCTTCTATTTCTGATGTTTCATTATTAGTATACAAAAATGCTTTTTATTTCTGAATATTGACTTTATATCCAGCCATTTTGCTAAATTTGCTTGTTACGTTTTTGGTGGAGTCTATGGGGTTTTGTATGTACACTCCATACAAAATGTCATCACGTTATCTTTTGAAAGACCTCTGGTCTGGTTCCTTGGGTCACTAAAGTTCGTATATGGTGAATTCATTCATCAGATTGTAAACAACACAGGAGGGGGGGAAAATGGTTTCTTAGAATAAGGACAGACTTGTTAAAAGGTAAGAAGATCTTCTAGGTTGATTAATTTTATTACAAAGAGCTAGCTGCTTTTTTGACTAGGGGGGAAATATGCATAAAAATTTTAAAGGAGGCCTAGCCATGTATGCAGTAAATAAATCAATCAAAAGGTGACCCCACTCTGCCCTGGTGTCATTACTCAAATCCTTCTAGGAAGACTCCTTATGTACAGAGTTACAAACTCGCCCAGTTTATCAAGGATGAGACTGAGCAGGACTTGTATCAAAAGTCCTCACTTTTTTCTGAGGGGAGAAACTGCTTCCAGCACAGCCTCTCACATGTGGTAGGAACTTGGTAGTTTACTTAGGAGTTAAAGGTTCTGTGGTTAACCCCTAAGGATTGTTGTCTGAGAAGTTCTTCCAGTTGCCAGATGAGAATATGACTGCCCTGTTTGATTCTCAGCTAAAATTGACTGTTCTTACCAGTGTGAGGAAAGTGAGTCATAGTGACTAGAAGCTCGACTGAATTGACTGAACCAGCATCCACATCTGGCTCCTGTGTTTCCTCCCCTCAAATCGAAGTTGATTCCCAAATGCCTTTTGATGTTAAAGCAATTAACCTTTTAAATTGCCAAAGGGGTTACCTCAAGCCATGGTCTGGGGCTCCATATTTGTAGGCAGTGGTCCAAGTCAGGGTTTTATCCTTTCCTTGTCACCTTTCAAGGTGTCCTGACCCCAGGTGCTGGAAGCATATCTATGAAAGGTATTGGTGACAAGGACTTGCCCCAAAAGCCAGAGCCGGCACCCTCTCTGTTCTTCCTGGGGAGGCTTTGGAGATGGGGGCCTTTGAACATACCCTTGAGAGGTGGGTCAGGAGGAAGGACCATCTTTCTGTGTTGATTGTTGAGCCCTGTCTGCCTGTGGGGAGGGTGGGGAGGTCCTGAGGGCGCTGGGGCAAAAACATGGGGGTATTGCGGAGGGGCTAAGGGTTGTATGTATGCAGATGGTAACCCCTGCAGGTGCAGGGATTGAATTAGTGGATATTTATTTGGTGATATTTGGGGCTCATTGGTAGGAAGAGAGCTAGGTCAGGGTGGTTGGCTTCCAACAGGGGTCCACGGAGTTGTTGGACCCAGAAACTGTGAGAGTCACCAAAGACAGCAAGGACATCCTGTGGCCACCCTTGTGTACCTAGCGTTTCTTAAGGCACGGCTGGCAGCCAGGTGACACTGACATTCACACCCACCCATGATTGCAGCTGCTGTGGGTCCCTAGAGCTGTAACGGTCCCTCATGAGAAGTGGGCTCAAAGGCTGTCTTGAGTGCCTCTCTGACCCCAAACAAGTGGGCTGGGTGTCAGCAGGTCAGACCTGGGTTCTAGGGGTGGGGTGGGGGCTGCTCATGCACAGAGGAGTCTCACGGCTCTAACGATCCTGTTTGCATTAGTCTCCGTCTGTTTCCGTTGGAATCAGCTGGGAGCTGGCAGTCCTTGGCTCACTGCATGTGCACACACTAGAAAGAGGAGCATTTTGGGGCACTGCAGACAAGAGTGGGAGCAGCAGCACTGGAAGAACCAGCGGGTCCGGTTCCTTCCAGTGAAGGAGCAGGTCTCAGGGCCTCCCTGGTCTCGGGAGTCAGGACACAGGAGAAGGTTCATGGTAACCCAGTGAGCGAGCAGCAAAGAGCATCTATGTGAAGGGTCTCCTCACTTACTTTTCTGAACAGAGCCTGGAAACCTGGCTGGCGTCCGGCACATCATCCTAATCCTCTCTGGAAAGGGGGGAGTTGGGAAAAGCACCATTTCCACGGAGCTGGCCCTGGCCCTGCGTCACACAGGCAAAAAGGTGAGCACCTCCCACCCCTAACCACAGTACCTGTCCCTTCCTGAGCCCCTCCTGCCCCTTCCTGTTATGGGTGGACATACAGGCAAGCCAGCTAGTTTCTTCCTGACTTGAGAGATCCCCTGCGCACCATGTGGACATCCTGGCTCCTTGCAGGTGGGGATCCTTGATGTGGACCTGTGTGGCCCCAGCATCCCCCGAATGCTCCGGGCACAGGGCAGGGCTGTGCACCAGTGTGACAGTGGCTGGGTGCCTGTCTTCGTGGACCAGGAGCAGAATGTCTCCCTCATGTCTGTGGGCTTCCTGCTGGAGAAGCCAGATGAGGCCGTGGTGTGGAGAGGCCCCAAGAAGAATGGTAATGACCAGGCAGGGGACTGCACTGTCAGCCTTCCAGCCTCTCTCAGCTGATCCCTGGACACTCAGTTATAAAGCTGAGCTTGAGCCTGCAGCTGCGGCCCTCCCTGCCCCATGGCATATTTGGGTGTGAGGGGCACCAAGATAAGGCCCTTGTGCCTCTGCGCCAGCAGGTGGCATTAAGCTCCCTCCAGCTGGTACTGAGGCTGCTGGTGTATCGGGCACAGGGTGGGGGCTGCTCCACTCAGGTCATCTTCTCCCAGGCTGTGAAAGCGGAGGTCTGCACAGGCATCCCAAGAGGCTCACAGCCCCACGGGCCTTGACTGAGGCCTGATCAGGAGTCCTGTGGGGTGGGGTGGCCCCTGCTGAGAAGAAAGGGGTGCTTGTGGGGAACAGGGACGGGAGTGCCTTCCTGCTGCGCCGCGCCTGTCGAGTTGCTCGGCATCTGCAGCCGGGTGGGGGCGGCGGTGCGGGGAGACGCCTTTTGAGACCCCTGTGCTGCCTGGGTCGTTGCAGCTCTGATAAAGCAGTTCGTGTCTGACGTGGCCTGGGGTCAGTTGGACTACCTGGTTGTGGACACACCCCCAGGGACCTCTGATGAGCACATGGCTGCTGTGGATGCCCTCCGCCCCTATAGCCCTCTGGGGGCTGTTGTGGTCACTACACCCCAGGTACTGCACAGCATCATCCTATTTTCCATGCCCAGGTAGGCACCTCTCCCTGCGCATCTTGATTGACTGTTCAGGGCTGCCATTGACTCGTCCCCGCTCTTCCCTGGTTGCTAGGCGGTGTCTGTGGGGGATGTGAGGCGGGAGCTGACATTCTGTAGGAAGACGGGGTTGCGGGTGATTGGCATTGTGGAGAACATGAGTGGCTTCGTCTGTCCACACTGCACAGTAAGTTGTGGAAAGTTGTGGGGCAGTTTTCCATGGAGAGTGGGGGTGAGACTGGGGGAGAAGAGGATGTTGCACCATATCCCACCAACCTACTCCCTGTGCCTGGACCGCACTTCTCCAGTGTGAGGAATCCTTAGGTGTACCCTGTGTCTTCATCTTAGGAGTGCACCAACGTCTTCTCCAGGGGAGGTGGCGAGGAGCTGGCCAGACATGCTGGAGTCCCCTTCCTAGGTGAGAGGGTCAGGGCTGCCCCTTGGTGTCTGCTGCAGGTGGTCCCACCTGCCTATGCCTACTGTCCAAGAAAGGGAAGGGTAAGAGCAGCTGTGTCCACTTGTCCATCTCAAGTTGTGGGTATCAGTTCATCTCTAATGCTGGTCACTGCTGACCAACTGGAAAGAAATGGCCTGAGGGGAAGGCAGCACCCCCGGGCTTTGAGCGGGCCCACAGCTGATGCCTGCTGAGACCCCACTGAGAGCAGAGGAGTGGCTGCAGCTCTGACCCTGGGAGCCCTTCTATAGGCGTGACCACGTGTTCCCAGTGCTTGCCCTGCACTTTCTGCAAATGGGCAGAGTCCAAGGAGGCAAAACTGGGCCTCCTGGGTGGGCCGGTGGCCATCCAGGTGGAAATTGAGCCCAAGGGCCCTTCTGAGCACCTCAGCCAGAGCAAGGCTGATGGGAGTCTGCTCTTGGCCGACTCTGATAGCGGCTCTTGGGCAATGGGAGGTATATGGACCTGGCCTCCCAGGCCTCGCTCTCACCGCCTCACCCTTTCCCTCTGTCTTCGCAGGCTCTGTGCCCTTGGACCCCGAGCTCACAAGATGCCTGGAGGAGGGCCGAGACTTCATTCAGGAGTTCCCCCAGAGCCCTGCCTTTCAAGCAATCTCCACCATAGCCCAGAAGATTTTGAAAGAGACGCCTGCTCAACTGTCCTGACTGAGGCATCTCTTCCTGGTGCTGCTGTGGGGCACAAGCTCACGGACTTGAGCCCAGGTCCTGGTGTGGCTCTTTGAACCCGCAGGGCTGGCCGTGGGGCTGTACTGTTTGCATCTCTCCCTTCCCAGGCTCTTTGGAGACATTTCAGTGTTTCAGCAGCATCTGGGCACCAGAGCTGCTGACAGTGAGTGGTCCTGCTGGGGTGGTCCGTGGCAGGCTCCAGGGTCAGTGTGAGGTCCCAGCGCCGCAGCCTGCACTCTCTCTTCATGTCATGATACTCATGTGCCCCAGATAGACAGGCTGCACCCGGTACCCAAATTTCCACGTGGTCCACAAAGCTTGTGGGTGTGGAAGCTTACAGGGACTTTGTCATCCTTGTGCTTTCCTGCCAGTGGGGCTGTGAGTGGTCATGACGGTGGTCGTGGAAGGGTGTATCGTACAAGGCCTTAACTTCAGAGGTGCCCACAATTAAATGGTGTCCTGCCACCAACAGTTACAGGTCTGACATTTCCAGGTTATTCCACTTCTGTCCTGTCTCTGCGTTAGTGTATGGTTGTGTCCTATAGCAGACAGCGACCACCCTAAGTCAGGGGCTTGTCAGTAGTTCAGGTATCCAAAGGTCCCCGAAGGCTAGGGTGAGGGTGTGTTGAATGGAGTTTGCAGAGGAATCTGTGATGTCAGAGAAATGTGTGTGGGGGCCCTCGGCCAGCTGTGCTGACTACTCCACACTGCAGGGACCTGGGGCGGAGCTGGGAGCAGGAGAGAGTGTGAGAAGCATTCGGTCCCAGGGCTTTTCCTGCACCTTTCCCAGGAAGGCGGGAAATAAGACCATCCTGAGAAGCAGAGTTAGTGGCAGGAGTGCCATTCTTTCCAAGGGAGGAAGAGCTGTCAGCAGAGAAGATGTGGCAGCTCTGGAGCGGGGATGGCGAGGGGTCCAGGGAGGCAGCCTCAGGTACAACTTCCTGGGGATGTTGGGGTACTGAGGGGGGTACTGTGTCAAGAGGAAGAAAGTTGGGGGAGAAGAACATGCCATGAAGGTGTCTGGCCAGGAGTAGGGGGTCTGGAGAGAGCACTGGCACCCCTTCTGGCCTCAGTTGACACTAACTGCTTGGCTTCTGGGAGCAGAGGCTGCCTCTGCTGTGCTCTGGCTTCCCAGGATTAGGCTGCCTCAGAACACGGCCCAAAGAGAACCTGAGCAAGTGCCCTCCGCTCCTTAGGTGGAGATGGGCATCCTGGGAGGGCCTGGGGTGGAAGGACATGAAGAGAGTCCAAGCACGGAGGGAAGAAGGGTGTGAGGGGCTGAGGCAGCCACGTGGGCTGTCGGCTGAGCTGGTGTCAGGTATGCAGGCTGACACTTGACTCCCATCCCCCAAGTTTCATCCCTGTGGTCACAAATAGTTGTATTAGATTGCTTTTAATAGATAACAGTGGGGGGAGGGTTGTGCCCCCCAACCCTCTTGATCTGGCCCCTCAGGGACCAGGTCAGCGCCCACAGGTCTTGAACCCACATCAGCAAAGCCCCTGGGACTGTGTGTTCCCTGGGGAAGAGACCCCTGACCAAGTGAGCAGGGTGGGGCCTTGCCCCGGAGAGCTGAGGGGTGGGGTGCCCACCAGGCTCCAGGGATGGTGAGGGCTTGTTCTGACTTCACAGTGGTGTCTGGCCTCGATAAGCCTCAAGTCAGCAGTAAGCAAAGAGGTCCTCACCAGTATCTCGTAGGTCAAGGCCCGAGACGCTGGGAGGGCTGGCACAGGTGATGTTGTTGTAGGTGTACACAGGTGGCTGGCGGTCATCCCCTTCTGAGGCAGCTTGGACAAAGCGGGGTACAACAGTTGGGTGCTGCAGGGCGAAGGCCCGAAGGGCCCGAAGCGGGCAACCACAATGCCAGGGATTGCCCTCCAGCCACAGGCGCTCCAGGCCAGGGGACTGGGGCACAAAGGTCCGCAAGGAGTTGTTCCTGAGGCTGAGATAACGCAGCCGCCCCAGTGGGGAAAGGATGCTCTCCGGCAGGTCCTCCAGGTGGTTGTTTGAGATGTCCAGCCAGAAGGTGCGCTGCAGGGGTTTTAGAACTTCTGCTGACAGTGCCGACAGTCGGTTGTGGGACAGGAGCAAGTATTCCAGCTTGCCAAGGCCTTGGAAGAGCTGGTTGGGCAGCTGCACCAGCTGGTTGGAAGTGAGGTCCAGTTCCAGGAGCTCAGGGAGCTCCCACAGGCTCTCCTCCTCAATGGCCGTGATGCCATTGTCCTTGAGGAAGAGCCGGCGCAGCCCCGAGAGGCCAGTGAAGGTGTGCTGGCGGATGCGGCCCAGGCAGCTGCCCTCCAGGTGCAGGCTGTGCAGCTTGGCCAGGCCCTGGAACACTCTCACCGGAAGGTTCTGCAGACAGTTGCCGGAGAGGTTCATGACGGCCACATTCAAGAGGCCAAAGAAGGTGCCCACCTTGACCTCCTGGATCTGGTTGTCATTGAGCGAGAGCACCTCTAGCTGGCCCAAGCCCTCAAAGGCCTTGTCTGGCAGCTGCTGGAGGCGATTGTGGCCCAGTCGCAGCTCCTCCAGGAAGTGCAAGTCCTTGAAGGTCCGGGGTCTCAGGCTGATGATAGCGTTGTGTGAGAGGCGCAAGACATGCAGGCCCAGCAGGCCTGGGAAGGTGTCTTCCAGGAGGCCACCCACACGGTTATGTGACAGGTCCAGCCAGCGCAGCGCTTTCAGGCCCAGGAAAGCACCCGGAGCTACGGGGGCGATGAGGTTGTGGTCCAGGTAGAGCTTCTGGAGCTTGGGCAGCTTGACAAAGATGTTGGCCTTGATGCTTCGCAAAGCATTCCTGCTCAAGTCCAGCTCCCGGAGCTCGCCAAGGCCACAGAAGAGCTGGGGTTGTAGGTAGGCCAGCTTGTTACCTGCGAGTACTAGCTCACGCAGGTTGGCCAAGCCCTGGAACACGGTGTCAGGGAGCACGGCCAGGCTGTTCCAGCCAAGATTGAGGTTCCAGAGGTTGGCTAGGCCCTGGAAGAGGCCCTCGTCCACCCTGCTGAGGAGGTTGTTGTTGAGGCCGAGCGAGGCAAGGCTGGGCGTGTGCAGGAACGTGCGGGCTGCGAGGCTGCGCAACTGGTTCCGCTCCAGGTGCAGGTGGTATAGGTTCTCCAGGCCCAGCAGCGCCTTTGGCTCCAGGCTGGCCAGCCCGCTGCCCTGCAGATTGAGGAAGCCCAGGCCAGAGAAGTTCTGGAAGGCTGCCTCAGGGATGGAGGAGAAGTTATTGCCATCTAGCCACAGGGCCCTGGTGCCATCTGGGATGCTGTCAGGCAGCTGTGTAAGGTTCCGGGAGCTGCAGAAGACGCTGAGCTCATCCGTGAAGTCATCGTGGCCGCAGGTGCAGAGGGCTGGGCACTGCAGGCCCTCGGTGTCCACTGGCACTCCGTGCTCGTGCTCCATTCCCTTCAGGCCACAGGGGCTTAGCACTGCCCAGAACAGCAGCACTACCAGGACCAGGCCTCCTGCAGGGAGAGGAGCTTGGGGAGAGGCAGCACTGAGGGACTCAGAATGCGAACCCAGGATGACTGAGGCATGGAAACTTATGGGCTTCAGCCTGTACGTGTGGGTGACCATCCAACTTAGCACCCAGACCACAGCGAGCCACTGTAAAGGGAGGTGCTGCTGACTGGACCAGAAAAAAGTGTGAGTTGAGGTTAGTGGTCACCCTGCTTAAATACGAAGCAGAAGGCAGGCAGGTCAACTGGGAAGTCCTCTGGCTCAAAACCATCACAGGATTAACAGGGTAGCGATACCTGTTCCAGAATAAACTGAGGATTGGGCACATGGTGATTAGGCCATGTGTCCATTTGTGTCCCCAAGGAGGGCACTCCAGCCAGCCCAGGCTGCCATGTGGGCCTGGAGGAAGGCATGAGCAAGAAGATATTCGGAGCTGACCTGGCTGGCTATGCACTTCTTGCCTGTGTTCAGCCTGCACCCAGGTACTTGGCCCGGCACCGGGTGCAGGCCTCAGTGGCAGCCAGGGGCCTCAGACTCAACTCAAGACTGTTGACTCACTGGGGTCAGGTTGTGTCTCTGGACAAAAGGTGCCAAACTATCCAGCAACAGTGCCCCAGAACCGCTGCTGGGCACTGGGCTGCCCCTGACATTGGCCCATCCCTGCCCTTGGAGAGCTTGGGGTGGGACAGGCAGCACTGGAGACAGTGCCCTACAATCAGCCGGATGGGGCTAGGCCTTGAGATGAGACAAGATAGCAGTGGCTTGGCTTCCAAGTAGCTGTGAGGGCAGCAGGCCCTAGCGCAGCAGAGGATCCAGGGCAAGGCCCCTGGGTGGGTGTGTAAGGAGACACCTGGGCTCCTAGGCAGGGAGAGGAAAAGGAGACCCTCTAGGGCCAGGTGCAGCTGCCCCCTCCAACACCCATGCAATCCCATTTCCCCCATGCATTCCCAAAAGTTCAGGCTTTGCCAGAGCTGAGCCGTTTCTGGGGACTGCAGTACCCTAGCGGGCTTGGGGACACAGGGAGCCTCACCTTTCCTCAGGGCCATCCTGCATGCAGAACAGGCAGCAGGTCTGCTGGGGCCTGGCTGTTCCTGCCCTCTGGATTTCCCCACCTCCAGGGCAGCCAGCGCCCTGTCACAGGCCAACCCATCCCTGCTACTCTGGGCTCCATTAACTCCCTCCTGTCTGGTGACCAGGTGCCCTGGGTGTAGATGGCACAGGGTGGGGCTGGGGGCTGCATGCACCCTGAATCCACCTTCAGGATCCAAGGTGGACCATGGTGCAGCTCTGAGAGCCAGCAAGGGCCTGAATTGTCTACATGTCCACAGCACCCCCTTCCAGCCCAGGCCTGTGGAGCTGGGCTAGCAGGCAGGTGGGGGATGTGGGCGTCCCTTGGAGCAGTCTGTAAGGGACTGGTGCTTGGCTAGGTTTGGGGAATCCAGGAAAAGACCCCCTTGTGCTCAGCTGCCCTGCCTGTGGGTGGGCCTCCTGGGGCAGCTCCAGGGGTCCCTCCATCTAGCAGATGGCCATGTGAGGGTTAAGCAGGAGCCACCACATTTCCCAATGGGCCTGCCCATCTGCCCTGGCATGCTGACCACCCCTTCCCATTTCCTAATAGTCTGGGTGGGGTGACCCAGCCCAGCCTTGGCTTTTTAGGTGACCTCAGGGTCAGCTGGTGTCTGGCCACTGCTCCTCCCCCAGTCTCTCCTCTGGAATGCCAGGCAGAGCCCAGCCACCTTGTAATTACTTTCAACAGGCAGGCACTATTTTCCCTGGAAGAGAATGGGGTGGGGGTGGGGGTGACCTGGCCTTAGGACCAGCCTCTGCCTGCTGGGTGGCCCCATGCTGTCCTGTAAAGCTCCCTCAGGGACACTGCCACCCTGTTCTGTACAATAGGCTACTGGGGTCTGTGCCCAGTGCCTGACCTGAGGTCAACCCTGGGTGAAAGTAGGAGGTGATGGTTGGCAAGGCTGTTGGAGCCCAGAGAGCCCCGTCATGCCCTTATCCACCAGCTCCTATCTCTGCTGTTCCCACTCCAACCAGGTACAATCTGGCCCGCCAGCCATCCTTTCCCTCCTCTATGGGGGACATGTCCTCTGGCTGTCAGCTGCACCCACCCACCAGAGTCCCTCATTGTCCTAAGTTGGTGGGCCTGTGCTTGGAAAGGGCTAGAGAAGGCACTAACTGGGTCTGGGGAGAGCGGGCTTGTTGAAGTTTAAGAGACTTTCAAATGGAACAGGTCTGCATCCAACTGGATGGACAATGGGAGAGAGGAAGAGGTGAGGCAGGCGGGAGCTCCCTGAGCCCTCGGCTGTGGGATGGGACAGCCCCATCTGGCTGCTGGGTCAGCGAGTCACAGGGCCCAGACTGGAACCCTCGCCCTGTCCCTCTCCTGCCTCACAGGAGAGTATGGGAAGGCTGCTTTATCTCCCTCCCTTTATTGAGCTTTGATAATTTTCCAGGTTGGTTGGTTCTCAGCTTCTGAGAAATTATAGATCTGCCAGGGAGAAAGTCCACACCCAGAAATTTACAGAGTAAACACACATTTACACAGTAGAAAGTGCAAACTCAGCAGGAGTCCCGGGGCCAGTGGGGCCTCTTCTGGGAAGTTCCCCTGCTGGGTGGCCCTCTGCGCTGGAGAATGAGGCTGGAGCAGAGTGCACGTCGGCAGGGCACGGAGAGGAGGGCTAGTGGTCCTGTCATTTGAGGGTTGGGGCAGGAAATTCCTGTGACTCAGTTGAGCTCGTGTGTCTGGGAAACACAGGATTTGAGGGACTGAGCTGAGTGTTTTAAAATCTTCCTTGAGCTCTGCAGTAACTTCAGAGCTCAGTGTTCTGAAGAGAACAACTCTGACATCTCTGCCTGGCTAGCTCTGGTCCCTGCTCCCCCTAGTGGCCTGGCTGGCCTCTTTCTAGTTGACCAGCTGAGGGTCTCCCTAAGTTTTTATTATTATATTTTATTGATTACACTATTAGAATTTCCTGATTTCCCCCCTTTTCCTCCTCTACCCAGGACCCCTACTCCCTCAGGCAATTCTCTCACCATTGTTCATGTCCATGGGTCATGCTTAGGTTCTTTGGCTGCTCCATTTCCTATACTGTTCTGTACATCCCATGGTTTTCTGTAACTACCTATTGTACTCCTTGATCCCCTCACTTCTTCCCCCTTTCCCCACACCTTCCTCCCATCTGGCAACCATCAAAATACTCTCTGTATCCATGATTCTGTCTGTTCTTGTTTGCTTAGCTTTTTTTTTTTTTTTTCCTTAAATATTTTATTTATATATTTTTATTTATTTTTTAAAAAAGATTTTATTTTATTATTTTTAGAAAGAGGGGAAGGGAGAGAGGCAGAGAGGGAGAGAGACATCAATGTATGGTTGCGTTTCACCTGCCTCCAGGCACAGACCTGACTGGAGACCTGGCTTGCAACCTGGTTATGTGCCCTGGCTGGGGAATCGAACCCGCGACCTTTGGGTTCGCAAGGCCGGCGCCTTATCCACTGTGCTACCAGCCAGGGCGTATTTATATATTTTTAAAGAGAACGGAGGGAGAAAGAGAGGGAGAAAAACGTTGATGTGTGAGAGATATCAATAGGTTGCTTCTCTCACGCCCCCAACTGGGGACCTAACCCACAACTTAGGCATGTGCCCTGACTGGGAATCAAACTGGCAACCTTTCGGTTCACAGGCTGGCACTCATCTGCTGAGCCACACCAGCCAGGGCTTACTTTGTTTTTTAGATTCAATTGTTGATATGTATTTTCCCCCATTTTATTCATAGTTTCAATCTTTTCTTAGGTCCCGTCAACGTTTGATATAATGATTTGGTGATGAGGAATGCCTTAGTTTTTCTTATCTTGTAAGCTCTTTATCTGCCCTTCAATACTAAATGATAGCTTTGCTGTGTAATCTTGACTTTGATTATTTCTGCTTTTTATGACTTTGAATATTTCTTCTAGCCTGCAAAGTTACTTTTGCAGCTGATAGTCTTATGGGAAATCCCCTCTAGGTGATTAACTTCATTTCTCCTGCTACTTTTAAGATTCTCTTTTATCTTTAAACTTTGGCATTTTAATTATGATGTGTCTTGGAGTGGGCCTCTTTGCGTCCATCTTGTTTGGGACTTTCTGTGCCTCCTAGACTTGCTGGTCTATTTCTTTCACCAAATTAGGGAAGTTTTCTTTCATTAGTTTTTCAAATAGATTTGCAATTTCTTGCTCTTTCTCTTCTTCTGGCACCCCTATGATGTGAACATTGGACCTCTTGAAGTTGTTCCAGAGGCTGCTTATACTTTCTTTACTTTTTGGATTTTTCTTGTTTTTCTGGTTGTTTTTTGCTTCCTTATGTTCCACATCATTGATTTGATTCTTGGCTTCATCCACTCTACTGTTGTTTACCTGTAAATTGTTCTTTATTTCAGTTGGTGTGTCTTTCAATTCTGACTGGATCTTTTTTATGCTGCTGAGGCCCTCACTAAGTTCCGTGAGCATCCTTATAACCAGTGCTTTGAACTCTGTATCTCCATTTTATTTAGTTCTCCTTCTGGAATTTTGATCTGTTCTTTCATTTAAGCCATGTTTTTTTGTCTCCTCATATTGGCAGCCTCCCTGTGTTTTTCTGTGTATCGGGTAGAGCTGCTTTGACTCTGTGTCTTGGTAGTGTGGCCTAATTTAGTACATGCCCTATAGAGTCCAGTGACACAGCCTCCCCTATCACCCAAGCTGGGTGCTCAAGGTGCACCCTTCATGTGGGCTGAGTACACATTCCTGTTGTAGTTGAGCCTTGATTGCTATTAGAAGGTCAATGGGAAGGATTTACCCAGGTCAGTCAGCTGCAACAACTGGCTATGACCACTGACCACCAACCTCCACCCTCCATGGAAGATCAGCTGTGCAGGGACGTGCCCCAATCTAGAGATACACAGAGACTTACATGTCAGCCAGACTGATGGAGTCCCAGATATGGCACTGGCTTGCTGGATCTGTGGGGGGAGGGTCTATAAAAGAAATAATGGCCTCTGCTGTTCTTGATGCCAGACACTTCAGTCCTCCCTGTATTTCAGTGGTGCCTTTCAAGCTGCCACCCCAGGGCTGGAGCTCAGAGAGAGTGAGTCTGAGTAAGTGAGTCCATGTGTGGGTTCTTTAAGAGAAACTTCTTGGGGTTCCAGCAGTTTCTTCCAACTCTATCCCCGCTGGACTTTGCAGCCAGAAGTTGTAGGGACTAATCTTTCTGGTACTGGAACCCTGAGCTGGGGGTCCTGGTGTGGGGCTGGGACTCCTTGCTTCTGAGATATCCCTCCCAATTTTTATCCACCACACATAGATGTGGGACCAGCCCATTCCACATCTGTGCTCCTTCTCCCGGTCTGGATGGATGTGGTTTCTTTAATTTTATAGTTGTCAGACTTCCATTCTATTCAATTTCTGATGGTTCTGAGTGATGGTTGTTCTATATTTCAGTTGCAATTTTTATGTGCTTGTGCGAGGAAGCAAGCCACATCTGCCTACACTGCCATCTTGACCAGAAGTCTTCCCTGAAGAGTTTGATTTGCCTGGTTTTTTGTTTTTTATAAGATATTAGGGTTGGGGTTTTTTGTTTGTTTGTTTTTAGAGAGAGAAAGAGAGGGGAAGAGAGCAAGAAAGAGAGGGAAAGAAACATCAAGGTATGGTTGCCTTTCATCTGCTTCCAGCTACGGACCTGGCTGGAGACCTGGCTTGCAACCTGGTTATGTGCCCTGGCTAAAAATCAAACTAGCGACCTTTGGGTTCACAGGCTGGCACCTATCCACTGAGCCACAAGCCAGGGCCTGATTTTTTTTTTTTAAGTGACTATTAATATTTTTGAGAGAGAAGGGAAGGGAGGGAGAAAAGAGAGAGAGAAAGAAATATTGACGTGTGAGAAATACATCAATCCAAAGGTTGCCTCTCATTACCTCTTGCGCAGCCCCAACTGGGGACTTGGCCCACAACCCAGGCATGTGTCCTGACTGGAAATTGAACCAGCAACTTTTGATTGAGGTCAGCATTCAATTCACTGAGCCACACCAGCCAGGGTAGTGTCTCCCTGAATTCTAAGTCATCCTAGTAAGTTACTAAATCTGAGGGGTTCATGGGAATCCCCAAATTTGTAGCTAGTTGGTCAGAAGTACAGATGGCCAGGGGCCCCAAGCTTGCATCCAGTGTCTATGGTGAGGGCAGTCATGCTGGGGACTGTGCCCTTCACCTGCAGGGCTGCATTAACACGGATGGTCAGCATCAGAGGTGTGCGTTAGTGGCACAGCATGGATGGCACCAGAGATAGAAGTGGATGGATAAGAGGCATGTTCAAAACCTGAAACTGTTCATATTGCAAAGTCATTTCTTCCCCATCTAGTGGGTCAGTATCACTCCAGTCCAAATCTCAGGTGTCCATACCCTAATATTTACAAGTAAGATCAAAGGACCAACACTTTCCTGAAGGACAAGGTTGGGTCATGTCCCTTCCTGGGAATGATGAATTGTTCTAAAGCGGTAGTGACGAAATGCCGGCCAGTGTCAGGACAGAAGGACATACCAACACAACGTGGAACCATGAACCAGGCTGCCCCTGGACGTGCACTAGGACTGGCAGTACTGGCAAAGGGTGGACACCCAGGTATCCCATCAGCATAAATAGCATTTTCATGAGAGTTACAAACCTCGGTGTGAAAAGCAAAACAAAAAATGACTGGATGAAATTATAGGAAGGCATCAGAGGAGGGAAGGAGTTCAAAAGCATTTATCATGAAATAAAAAAAAGATGCACTTGACTGTAATAAATTAAGGATTTCTTCAACAAGACACTAGAATGTGAAGCCGGCAACAACTAGGTGGTTACCGCACACATGCACAAGCAAAAAGCTCATGAAGGATGCTGTACGGAACAAAGGACTTCCTGGTCAATAGGAAAGAAAACCTAGTCTTGGCTGATGTGGCTCAGCTGGAGAGTCATCCCATACTGAAAGGTTGTGGGCTCAATCCCCAGTCAGGTCGCATACCTAGGTTGCAGGTTGGATCCTAGGTCCAGGTGTATACAAGAGGCAACTGATTGATGTTTCTCTCACCCATTGATGTGTCTCTTTCCCATCCTCTCTCTCTGAAAGCAATGACAAAAAAAATGTCCTTAGGTGAAGATAAAAATAAAAAAGAAAGAAAGGAAGGAATGAAGGAAGAGAAAAAAAGACAAAGAAAGGAAAAAAGAAGCAAAACCTAGTAGAAAACTAGGGAAGAAGCTAAGAGGAAAGGCCATTTACAGATGAGGAAATCCCAATGGCCAGTAAGCATGTAAAAAAAATACTCAACTTCCCCAGTAACCAGGTAGATGCTGGTGATGCCTTCGTTTGGTGCTGTCACTACACGTTCTCCAAATGGGCAAAAATAAACAAGTTTAAACCCCAGTGTGGCACTGCTGTGGATCTGCCCACTGATGCAGTGGATCAGTTCACTGAACTAGAGGAGCCAAATGTTCTCTTGAATTTAAACACACATCTTTCCGGCCAGCATCCTGCTGCCAGCTAGCTGCAGCAGGGCTAGAGGAGAGTGCTTCAAAGCTGTGACTCCACACCAAGGACATGGGCCACACATCCATTCTTGGCTGTAAGAACACTGGCCCCACAGACCAGGTACAGTGCCAGAGCCCACTTGGCAAGTCCTAGAGGGTGGCTGCAGAACCCCACATACCAAGGGAAAGCACCCAAACATTCTTTAAGGCTCAGCTCTCCCAGAGGACCAGGAGGAGGGATGGCCCTGGGCAGCTGAATGGTGGGGCATGTTTTCTTGTGTTCCCTACATTTTATAAATGTTTTGTTTCTACTTTTTTTTTTTTTTAAGGTTTTATTAATTATTTTTAGAGAGAGCAGGGAAGGAGGAAGACAGAGAAGCATCAATGTATAGCTGCCTTTCACCTGCCTCCAGCTGGAGACCCGGCTGGAAACCTGGCTTGCAACCTGGTTATGTGCCCTGGCTGGGGAATCGAACCATCGACCTTTAGGTTCACAGGCTGATGCCTATTCTCTGAGTACTCTTTGACATTTAAATGTACAGTCGGAAACAGAGGAACTGAGAGAGGCAGGATCAGAAAGGACACTGGTGAGAGAGGGATCTGTTGGCAGTTGATTAAAACCAGGACTACTCCTGAACGCAGCCTTCTTGCAACCATGCCTGCTGGTGGGAACTAGCAGTTACCTCAGTGTCCCTGGGGAGGGCCTGTTAACAACACACAAGATGCTTGGTGAAAGACGTACCAGGCCCAGAGGACCAAATGGACCCTCACCATCTCCAGTGATTCTGGGTTTCATAAAGCAATGGGACACCATGTCCAGAGACATCTCCAACAGTATTTCCACAGTTGATACAAAGATATAAATGAAATCTCTAGAAGGATCCATGAAAACTCCATTCTAGGATACCCCTATATGTATTGGGAAGCTGCCCATCACTGAGAGCTTTGGTTCCATCTAGAATGTCCGATCTTTGGATAATAATGTTGCTATGTGATTTGATTTCCAAGCATTTTTTTAATGTTTCTTTTCTTAAAGATTTTATTCATTCTTTTCAGAGAGAAGGGTAGGGAGGGAGGAAGAAAGGAAGAGAAACATCAATGTATGGCTGCCTTTCACCTGCCTCCAGCCACAGACCTGGCTGGAGACCTGTCTTGAAACCTGGCTTGCAACCTGGTTATTCGCCCTGGCTGGGGAATCGAACCAGCGACCTTTGGGTTTGCAAGCTGGTGCCTCTTCCACTTTGCCACCAGCCAGGGCCTATTTTCATGCAATTTTTAAATGTCCTGCATTCTCAGACTCATAGCAGCATGGCCCATGCAGGTAAGTGCAGAGTGATGTGTGCCCCAAGCTCAGCCAAGAACGGGGACAAATGACCTTTGGGATCTGAGAACTCTAGGGAGAGTAGTGATAGACAACCATGCTTCATTATCACCTGTCTGAGACAAGGAGTAAAAGTGACATCAACAGAAGTGGTGGCACACAGCTTGCATATTGTCACAATAGCAAAGACTGACCAGAGGCTGCAGTGATGGGTGTCAGCAAGCAGAGCCTTGACAGACCCAGTGCCTGGCACTATTCTTTTGTCACAGCCAAACTGAAAATGTCAAACACAGAAGAAAATGTCCAAATTCAGGAACGAGTTATTTGGGAACAGTCGCCCCTTCTTCCTTCCACCAACTGTCCTCTGGGTCTGGGCCACATACCCCAAGGCCTTTGCCTACCACCTCCCACCTAAAAACCATGGCTGACCCTCCCCATTCCTCCTTGCTCGGACAGCCCACCCTCTCTGCCTGGGATGGGACTCAGCCCCTGCACAGCTTACCCAGCGTGCTCAGGGTGTAGGACTAGACTGATATTGTAGCTAAGGAGCCACACCTAGCATGTGGCTTCCCAGAATGGCAGCAGTTCAAGTTTTCTGAACAAAAGCAGAGGGAACAGCCGCAGAGTGGGGACACCCACAGAGAGCTCAGCCCCAGGGTTTCCCATACCGCTACTGGGCGGAAGGACACAGAAACCTCTACCTGCCCAGCCCTGAGTGGGTCAGACCTTGAGCAGAGCTGCAAGATGCCAACATTCATGTCTCACAGCCAGATGGGTACCTGGTGGTTCTCCACTGCAGATGGCATCCTGATGTCCCTCCCATCAGCTCCTTTGCCCACAATGGTCCCTGGGAACGTCCCCAGGATGGGCCAGCCTTTGCAGGGATTAGGGTGTGCGCAATCTGGACAGCATGGGTTCCACATGGCAGAAGTTCCCAGCTTGAGCCCCCCAGCCTGGCCCCAGCCTTCAACCTCACTGTAGCAATGACCTGGACCAGGTAGGTGCTCAAGGTTTGACTACATGAACGCAGAAATGACCCTGTGAAGTGATGACACAGGACACTTGAGAGAGTGACTCCTTCTAGAAGTAGCTTGGGGAGGAAGGAAGAGGAAACGGAGGAGAGTGCACCCCCTTCCAAATGCTCTGTTCCGGGGAGCACAGGGCTGCTGGCTTGACAGGGGAAAGAGGGATAGGTATTACTGGGGTGTCATGCAGGGACCCCAAAAAAAGCCAGAGACAGTCTGTAAGCAGAACTTCCAGGAATAAATACTTTCTAAATTCTTCTCTTATAAATATGCATTAAAACATTTGATAACACAAGCAAAGGGCTCTGGAATTAATTCAGAATTAAACCAAGACTCAATTTCCAACACTCCCAGCAGGCAGTTCACCTAGAACATCTGAATACCCAAATGCACTTGAAGGCAGCAGCCAGGGGCACGCCAGGCCCCACAGACACCTCAGTCCCGGGGCACCTTGAAATGGTCCTTCTCTTTGCGGATGGCCCTCATGGTGGTGACGGGGTCGGCCTCGCCTGCGTGCTGCTGCACAGTCTTCTCCCTGCAGAGCCAAGCAGCAGCTGCAGCCGCAATCCCCGCCTCCCACCCCTGCCGGGACCCCAGGGGAGAAAAGTCTGGAGGATTTGGTGCATTCTTAAAAATGAAATGCAACAGCACATGGCCAACTGGGGTGTTCCTAACAGTGGGTGGCATGCTGCAGAAGCCCAGTCCTGCTGGCAACCTACACAGCAGGGACACCAACTCCATGCTGGTGTCCGGCACTGCCCAGCGCCATGAGGCTCTCCCACCTGTGGATCCTGACCCAATGCCCTTGCTACAGTGCCAAGGAAAGTGTCTCCCAACCACTTAAGAAAACATGTCTGATTGTGGCTATACTTAATCAAGATTTCAGGGCAGTCTCCTCCACCATTTGGGCTCTTCAGAAGGAGTGTCAGTGAGTGGACTGTGTTTGAGGGAAGCAGCCAAACGCCCAAGGACAGCAGGGCCCCTCCTGCACCGCCTGCTTGCGAGCTCACCTCACTCTCATGAACGGATTGTAGGTGAACTCCTCTGCCATGGTGGATGGCACTGTGGGCTCTCCGATACTGTACTTCTCCTGTAAAATAAACACATCAATTTCACACAGAAACTTATAAATACCTTCATTTTTAAATACCATCTCATGATCTCAAAACATTGTCTGACTGAGAAGGCAAAGGGAGCAATTAGGTCAGCGTAAGAGCAGCCCCCTTCCTGCTGGTTGAGATGAGAGTTTTGCAGCTGCCACCACCAACCCGTCTCCATCCCTTGCAATCCTGGAGGTGGAAGGGGATATGGAACTTTCTTTTCAGTACTATGAAGTTTATGTTTTACATTACAGAAGTAATAACCAGCAAAAATGCAGAAACACCCACTGCCCAACTCCCAAGATAATGCATGGGTTGTGCACACTTCATTGCTGGGAAAACAGTAAGAAGACAAATGCCCAGGGTCCTCCCCTGGGGTGACAGACCCCTCCAGGTGGTGGTAAGTTCTCATCACGAGGTGTTCAGGCAGGGCTTCCCCTCCATGGGCTCCCCAGGGAGAAGGACCCAGGAAGAGCCTTCAGTGGGCACCTTCTCACCTCCAGTCAGGATTTGCCCCTAATCAACACCCATTAAGGCAGAGAGAGAGAGAGAGATGAGAACCAGGCCATTTGGCCCACTCCTAGCTTCTGTAGAAACTGGGGGAAGGTCAGAATTAACAGCGGGGGGTCTCCACCCTCCCAGCACTACTTGCCTTTCTGCCCAGCTAGTCCAGAGGATCACAGGGCCAGAGTCTGGACAATAGCTGCCAATACCCAAGCCCAGGCTTCCTGACCATCAGGGGCCCTCAAACCTGAGGGTCTGGATCTTACCACCCCCAGCAATATGAGCACTGGCATCAAGAAATAATCCTTCCACTAATTTGAAAGAGTATATATGTACCATTAGGTTCACTGCAGCATTATTCACAATAGCCAAAATGTGGAAGCATCCCAGTGTCCATTCAGTACATGAGTGAATAAAACAGCTATGGTTCATTTACATGAACCATGTACAATGGAGTACTACTCAGTTGTAAAAAAAGAAGGAAATTTTGTCCTTTGCAACAGCATGGGTGGACCTGAAGGACATTTTGCTACATGAAATAAGCCAGTCAAAGACAGACAAGTACCATATGATTTCATTCATGTGAGGAATCTAATGAACTGAATTAGCAAGCAAAATCGAGAGAGACTAGTAGAGAACTGGCTAACACCTCTGAGGGGGGTTGGCAGGGTGGAAGGATTGAGCAAAAAAGGAAAAGAAAAAAAGAGAAAGAAACATGGACAAGGACAACAGTGTGATAATTGCAGGGGGTGGTGACGGTGGAAGAGGGTATGGGGGGGATAAATGAAAATGGAAAAAATACAATTAAAAAATTAAAATAATTGAAAAAAATAAAGTGGACCCTTAAAAAAAAAGGACACAAAAAAGAAAGAATCCTTCAACCATGAGAGGTGTGTCCAGTAGGGATCTGGCAGGAGGTCAAGATGAAGGTTTACTGCTAATCTCTGTTCTTCCTCTTCTTGTGAAAACAAACTTAGAATGTTTTATAATATCCTCTGTGCTTCTCCAGTATTCACTTCTACTAAAAAACCTTATTCTATCTTCTATGAGGGAAGAAAATAAGTTAACACTTAAAAGAGTAATTTTAAAACAGGTTCTTACACATTTAGTTGGAGGAGTGAAAACTGTAATAACCTTTTTTTTAATGGAATTAATTTTTCTGAAGATGTTCAAGGAAAATTTTAAAATAGAATTTATTTATTGTTAGAGAGAGGGGAAGGGAGGGAGAGAGGGAGAGAAACATCAATGTGTGGTTGCCTCTCATGTGTCCCCAACTGGGGACATGGTCCATAACACAGGGATACATCCTGACTGGGAATTGAACCAGTGACCCTTTGGTTCACAGGCCAGCACTCAGTCCACTGAGCCATACCAGCCAGGGCTGTCAAACGTTTTGGATTATCTATTAAAGTGAGTGTTAGTGCATAGTGATTTTCCTACAGAAGCAGGAAGGATGCAGAAATATAAATACTAAGACTTTCGGCCAAGATGGAGGTAAAGGTAGATATGCTGCATCCCCCTCACAACTAACAAGGAATTTACATATACTTCGAAACTAAATAAGAACAACCTAAGTTCCAGAAAACTTAAGTACAGGGAAGTTCAACAAACAAAGAAATAAAAAGAAACTGACAGATAGGAGGGTCAGAGCTGTGGTGGAGAGCACCACCATACATTTTAAAAGCAGTAAGGAGGGAAACCTGAGCAACAATCCTAGCCCCAGACCAGACCACACAGCTCACAGTTCCAGTGCCAGAGAAAACAGAGTCACATTGCTCCTGATTGAAAACCAGTGGGGGATGAGGCAGAGGGAGAACCTGCTGGTCTCTCAATCAGCAAACAAGCATTGTTCCTTCGAAGACTCCTCCCCTACATGCAGCACCACAACGTGGTAAAATGAGTTGCTCTGCACTGATGAATTCCTAAGGCCCCACCCCTTACAACGTAACTGGTAAGAGCTCTATCTAAGACAAAGAGGGGAACACAGGAGCCTGTCAACTTAAGGAGACAGAGCCCTGGCTGGTAACCCAGTGGATAAGGTGCCGGCCTGCGAACCCAAAAGTCGCTGGTTCGATTCCCAGCCAGGGCACATAAGCAGGGTGCAAGCTAGGTCTCTAGCCAGGTCTGTGTCTGGAGGCAGGTGAAAGGCAACCATACATTGATGTTTCTCTCCCTCTCTGCCTCTTTCCCTTCCCTTCTCTCTGGAAATAATAAATGAAATATTTTTTAAAAAAATTAAAAAAAAAAAAAAAGTTAAGGAGACAGAGAAGTATGGCCCAAAAGTGGGAGAACTGAGCCACAAGGAGATAGCCAACCTAATAGATGCAGAGTTCAAAACACTGGTGATAATGATGCTCATAAACTTGACCGACAAGACTAAATACGACAAACACATAAGGCTATGCTAAGTGAAATGAAGGAAAATCCACATGAAACCAATGATGAAGGGAAGGAAACCAAGGTTCAAATCAATGAATTGAAACATAAAACAAACAAACAAACAAAATAGTCAACCAGTACAGAAGGAGGAAACAAGGACTGAAAAAAAGGAGAGACTTAGAAACTTCTGGGACAACTTTAAACATGCCAATATCCAAATCATAGGGGTGCCAGAAGGAGAAGAGAAGAGCAAGAAATTGAAAACTTATGTGAAAAAAATAATGAAGGCAAATATCCCTAATTTGGCGAAGGAAATAGACATTTAAGTCCAGGATGCACAGAGAGTCCCAAACAAGGTAGACCCAAAGAGGGCCACAGCAAGACACATTATAATTAAAATGCTAAAGGGTAAGCCCTGGCCATGTAGGTCAGATGGTTAGAGCATTGTCTGTATATACCAAGGTTTCTGGTTCGAATCCCAGTCAGGGAACATATAAGAATCAGTGGAACAATAAGTCCATCTCTCTATCTCTCTCACACACACACTTCCTCTCTCTCTAAAATCAATCAATAAAAATAAAATTAAAATGCCAAAGTTTAAAGATAAAGAGAGAATCTTAAAAGCAGCAAAAGGAGAGTTACCTACAAAAGGATACATATAAGACTATCAGCTGACTTCTCAAAAGAAATTTTGCAAGCAAGAAGGGGCTGGAAAGAAGTATTGAAAGTGATGAAAAGTAAGAACCTACAACTAAGAATACTCTATCCAGTAAAGCTACCATTTAGAATGAAAGGGAAGATTAAGTGCTTCCCAGACAAGGTAAAGCTAAAGGAGTTCATCATCACCAAGCCCTCATTACATGAAATGTTAAAGGGACTTACTTAGGAAAAAGAAGATCAAAACTATGAACATTAAAATGACAACAAACTCACAACTAACAAGTAAATCTAAAAAATTAAAACAAAAACAAACTAAGCAACCAAAGTATGAACAGAATCATAGGTATGGGGAGCATTTGGAGGGGTGTCAGATGGGAGGAGGAAAAGGGGGAAGGGAGGAAATGGTGCAGGGATTAAGAAGCATAGTTGGGACCCTGGCTAGTGTGGCTCAGTGGATTGGCACTGGCCTTCGAACCCAGAGGTCACTGGTTTGATTCCCAGCCAGGACATACATAACCAGGTTGCAAGCCAGGTCTCCAGCCAGGTCCTTAGCTGGAGACCTGGCTTGCAACCTGGTTATGTGCCCTGGCTGGGAATTGAACCAGCCACCTTTAGGTTTGCAGGCCGGCGCCTTATCCACTGTGCCACCAACCAGGGCTTGATAAAAATCTTAAAAAAAAAATAAAAATAAAAAAAAATTTTAAAAAAAGCATAGTTGGTGGGCGCAGAATACAAGTCCTTTGTCAGATATATGTGTGGTGAATAGTTTCTACCATTCTGTGACTTGCCTTTTATTTTCTCAATAATGTCTTTTGAAGAATGTTTTAAGTTTTGATGAAGTTCAGCATATTAACTTTCTTATATGCTTCATACTTTTGGTCTCCTATCCAAAAAATCTCTGCTTTTTCTCAAGGTCAAAATTTTCTCCTATTTGGTAGTTTGTGTTCCTTTTCCTCATCATTCTTATCAATTTTGTTGATTTTTAAAATAAGGACAACTTTTGCCTTAAATTTCCTTAGTTGTTTTTCCATTGTACTGATTCCTGCTCTTGTATTTTTACCTCCTTCCTCTACTTACTATGGATGTACTTTGCCCACACATATATCTGACAGGGAGATGTTAAGAATAGTACAGAAAGGGTAAAGCTAAAGAACTTACATGCACAACCGATGAACAGGACCTAAAGAGGGTGGGATTGTTGGGAGGGAGGAGGGTGCTGGGTGGAGGGGAGCAAAGGGAAAAGAAATGAGGACAACTGTTACAGCATAATCAATAAAATATACTAAAAAAAAAAAAAGAAGTGTAAATACTGCAGCACAGTTCTAAGAGCAAGAAAGTTCAAAACCGAAAATGTCCTCTCTACTGGAACTGGTAAAATGATATATGCGTGAAATTCACATGTTGTATATTTGAAAGTAAGATGGATAGAGAGTGATTAAGTAAATATAGTAAAATGTTAGTAGTAGAGAGTAGATGTTAGGTATATGAATGTTCACTTTGAAATTCCTTCAATGTTTCTGGATATATGCAAATTCTCATAATAGATGTTTAAAAGGCTGAAAAAGTTTAACACATTTCATTATCATGTGTCAAAGAAATCACAAAGGATATTTAAAAAATATTTCAAATTGAACATAATGAAAATACAACATTTGAAAGTTGTGGGGTGCTGCTAAAGCAATACTTGGAAGTAAATTTTTAGCTTTAAGTGCTTATGTTAAAAAAGAAGAAAGGTCGCCCTGGCTGGTAGCACAGTGGTTAAGGTGCCAGCCTGCGAACCCAAATGTCGCAGGTTCAATTCCCCAGCCAGGGCACATAACCAGGTTGCAAACCAGGTCTCCAGTCAGGTCTGTGGCTGGAGGCAGGTGAAAGGCAACCATACATTGATGTCTCTCTCCCTCTCTGCCCCTCTCCCTTCCCCTCTTTCTAAAAATAATGAAATAAATAAAAAAATAAAAATAAAATAAAATAAAAAAAAGAAGAAAGGTCTAAAATCAGTGAACTCTGGTTCTATATTAAGAATCTATAAAAAGAAGGGCAAAGTACATCCATAGTAAGTAGAGGAAGGAGGTAAAAATACAAGAGCAGGAATCAGTACAATGGAAAAACAACTAAGGAAATTTAAGGCAAAAGTTGTCCTTATTTTAAAAATCAACAAAATTGATAAGAATGATGAGGAAAAGGAACACAAATTACCAAATAGGAGAAAATTTTGACCTTGAGAAAAAGCAGAGATTTTTTGGATAGGAGACCAAAAGTATGAAGCATATAAGAACATTAATATGCTGAACTTCATCAAAACTTAAAACATTCTTCAAAAGACATTATTGAGAAAATAAAAGGCAAGTCACAGAATGGTAGAAACTATTCACCACACAAGTCCTCTGACAAAGGACTTACATCCAGAACAAACTTTTAAAAAAGCCTCTTATTATCTAGTAAGAAGAACACAATCCAATGTTTTCAATGGGCAAAAGGATTTGAATAAACACCTCACAAAATGGCCAGTAAGCATATAAAATGATTCTCTGCATTATTGGGCACTAGGTAACTGCAACTTAAAACCACAATGAAACACCATTACATACCCATTTAAATGATTAAAATTAAAAAGACTGACAATACCAAGTGTTGGTGAGGATGTGGAACAACTAGAACTCACATACTTTGCTGGAAGAAATGTAACATAATACAAACACTTATGAAAACAATTCAACAGTTTCTTTACAGGTGAAACATATACATAATACAACCCAGCCATTTCACTTCTAGGTATTTTACTCAAGAGAAGTCAAAACATGTCACACAAAGATTTGTACACAAATGTTCAAAAAACTTTATTTACAAAAGCCAATTTCTAGAAACAGCATAGATGTCTATCAGCAGATGAATAGAGAAACAAAATATGGTATATCCGAACAATGGAATGTTATTTGGCACTGAAAAGGAATGAAACACTGATACATGCAGCAACATGAATCAATCTCAAAATCTTTCTGCTGAATGAAGAGCACATACTGTAAATTTCCATTTACATAAAATAGTGTACTAGAAAATGCAAACTAACCTCTAGTGGCATACAATATTTCACCCTGGCTGGTGGCACAGTGGCTAAGGCACCGGCCAGCGAACCCAAAGGTCGCTGGTTCAATTTCCAGCCAGGGCACATAACCAGGTTGCAAGCCAGGTCTCCAGCCAGCTCTGTAGCTGGAGACAGGTGAAAGGCAACCATACATTGATGTCTCTCTCCCTCTCTGCCCTCTACCTACCCCTCTCTCTAAAAATAATAAATAAAATCTTTAAAATAAATAAATAAATAAATAAATAAATAAAGCAGTAGTCCTCTTGAGCCAGGGCAGTGAAAAAGAAGCACGATGAAGATTGGGGGTGGGGGTTGAAAATTTCTGTGACTTTAATTGTAGTAGTAGTCATTTCACTAGTATACACATCTGTCAGAATTCATTCAATTCTTCACTTAAACTGATGCAGTTTATTACATGTTAACCTCAACAAAGCTGGTATTACAAACAAAGCTCGACAAAGCTGATATTACAAAGGTAACACACAATATGAAAATTCTGGCAATAAATTTGAAAACCTTGATGAAATGGACAAATTACTTGAAAGATAAAAGTTGCTAACAAAACTAACTCAAGGAGATATAAAAATCTAATAGCCCTGCACAAAGAAATCAATTCATAACACAAAAAAATTTCCACAAAAAGAATTCAATATCCACCTGGCTTCAGTGGCGAATTCTAACAAACAAAAGAAAGAAATAATAATGATCATAGAAAACTCAGAAACTAGAAGGAGAAAACACTTTCTCATTTTATGAGGCCAGTATTATCTTGATATTAAGGCCAAAGACAATGAAAGAAAGTAAAACTACAAGCAAGTATCTCTTAAGAACACAGACACAAAAAATAGACTCTAGCAACATATAAAAGGGATAATAATAGACTATGATTAAGGTTTACCCAGAAAGTAAGGTTAGTTAACAGAGAGAGAGAGGGAGAGAGAGAGAGAGAGAGAGAGAGAGAGAGAGAGAGAGAGAGAGAGAGAGGAATGTGATTATATAATAAAGAAAAAACTCTTGACAAACTTCAACACCAACTCATGATAGAAACTCAAAAAAACAGAAATATAAGTGAACTTCATCAGCCTAATAAAGAGGATTTATGAAAAACCAACAGCTAATGTCATATTTAATGGTGAAAAACTGAATGCTTTGTCCTTAAGACTGAGAACAAGCCAAACATGTCTACTCACACCACTTTAGTTTTTTAACTGGAGATCTTCGCCAGTGCAACAAGGCAAGAAAAATAATAAAAGGCATATAGATTTGAAAGGAAGAAATAAAACTATCTCTATTAGTTGATGATATAATTATATGCTAAGAAATCTATGGAAAAGATGCTAGAATAAGTGAGTTTAGCAAAGTCACAACACCATGAGGTCCCAATAAAAACTTAATTGTATTTCTAAAGACTATCAACAAATAATCAGTTACAATAAAATCCAAAAACATGAAATGCTTAGGAATTCATGTAACAATATATAGAATATCTTTTAACAGTGAAAATTACAAAACATGCAGAGAAAAACTAAAGGACCTCAATAACTGGAAAGCTGTATCATGTTCATGGAAAGACTCAATTTTTAAAATACTTATTTATTTTTTAGAGAGAGGAAAGGAGGAAGAAAGAGAGGGAGGGACACATCAATTGGTTGCCTCTTGCCTGCTCCCTGCCAGGGACTGAACCCACAACCCAAGCACGTACCCTGACCAGGAATGGAATCACCAACCTGGGACAATGCCCAACCAACTGAGCCACACTGGTCAGGGCAAAAACCAATATTGTTATGATCCTAACTCTCTCCAAACGTTTTGTTACAACATAGTCCCAATCAAAGGCCAAGTTGACATTTTTGAGAAATTAAAAGATGGTCCTCAAATTTACACAAAATGCAAAAGGCTTAGAAGAGCCAAATCCATTTTTAGAAGAATAAAGTTAGAGGGTTTATACTCTCTGATTCCCAGATTCATCATAAGCTATAGTAATCAAGACAGTATTATTGATACAAGGATAAGTCATACAGATCAATAGGACAGAATAGAGTGCAGAAGTAGATTTCTACAGGGTCCATTTTATTTAGCAAAAATGCCAAGATAGTCTACTGAGTAAGGACAGTCTTTTCAACAAATGGTGCTGAGCAACTGAATGTTAATATGCAAAAAGAAAAAAGAAAAAAAAGTGAACTTCTACTCTTATCTTACACCATAAACAAACATTAAAATGAGATGGATCATTGACCTACGTATAATTCATATAAACATAAAAGCTAAGATTATACAATTTCTAGGAGAAAACATTAGAGAAGATCTTTGATTGATGTAAGGGTATGCAAACATTTTTTAGATAGGACACTAGAAGCATTTAAAATTAATAAGCTGAGCTTCAACAAAAGTATAAACTTTCTTTTAAAGATTTTCAAATCTTAATTTATTTATAGAGAAGGGAAGGCAAGAAAAAAGAGAGGTAGAGAAACATTAATGTGTGGCTGCCTCTTGCACACCCCCAACTGCGGACCTGGCCTCCAACCCAGACATGTACTCTAACTGGGAATCGAACCAGTGACCCTTTGGTTCACAGGCCAGCACTCAATCCACTGAGCCACACCAACCAGGGCAAAGTATAAACTTTTATTCTTTGAAAGATACTGTCAAGAAAATGAAAAGGCAGGCCACAAACTGAGAGAAAATATTTGACATCTATATCTAATATAGAATTATTTCCAGAATATACAAGGAATTCTTACAGCTCAGTAAGAAGATAACCCAATTTTTTTAATGGACAAAAGATTTTAACATACACTTCACAAAAAAGACATATAAAGACCAATGAGCTCATGAAATGACACTCAATTTCATTAGCCATCAAAGCAAACCACAGAGGTATCACTACACATCTATTAAAATGGCTAAAATTTAAAAGATCAACAATACCAAATTGTTGGTGAGCATACAGAGCAACTGGAATGTTTATGCATTGCTAGTGAAATGTAAAATGGTACAACCAATTGCAAAACAGTTTGGTAATTTCTTAAAAGTTAAGTATATACTTACCATACAACCCAGCAATTTTGCTCAGGTATGTTCCCATGTGTCCACACAAAGACTTGTACACAAATGTTCATAGTAACTTTATTTATAATAAGGAAAAACCGAAACAACTTGTGTGTCCATCTTGTGTGTTTAAAGATGAGTAGGTAAACAAATTGTAGTATATCCATATGAGATACTACTCAGAAAAAAAACATGAAGGGATCTTAAAATCATTACACTGAGGAAAAGTACCAGACACAGCAGAGTAATGTTATATGCAAGTTCAGGAAACAGTAATCTATAGTGACAGAAATAGACTAGTACTTGGGGGCACTACTAGTGTAAATGTTTTTTATTGCGATTGTGTTGGGGTTACACAGGTACATACATTGTCAAAATTTATTGAACTGTACAATGCTCACATGGGTACTTTTCATTGTATGTAAATTATACTTAATAAAATTTAGTCTTCAAAAAGCAGATAATCATGAAAAGAGTGAGTTCAATATGTATAAATTGCTATGGAAGGAGAACTAAGACCCAGTATTAAGTGAAAAGAAAGCCACAAAGCAGTATTTATAGGCTATATACAGGACGGGCTATTTACTCATATACAAAGTACTCATACATATCAGTGTTAAAAAGGGGATATTTATCAACTAATGAAAAGAGTATTTGAATTTTTATAGGTATTTTAAGCCCACCCTCAAAAAATTGATAAGGATGCTCGACAAAACCAGCTAATTCATTAAAACAAAACAAAACAAAACTGTATGAGGTAGCTTTACTGAACTCAAAAAGGAGACCACCCAGCACCTAAGGCCTCCCAGGTGTATGTGTTTCTTCCTGACACCATTTCTCAGTGACTAAAGTGGGAAGACAAACCCCTGGAGTCCAGGAGAACTTCTCTGCCTACCCAGGCCACCTGGAGTTATCTTTCCAAGCCCCTCACAGAAGACGCCTCCAGGACAAGTCAACTCCTGGGCTGAGCAAAGGAGCAAGTCTGGGGCCATGGATGAAGTAAATGACAGCCTCCAGGGGAAACTGCTGCCACATGATCCCACCTGCTGCCCAGGACATGGGAAGTGGGTGGGAACCTGCCAATGTAGCCTGTTGGGCACTAGTTGGACAGAGACTTTCAGGGCCAGCCCAGACCCACTGAGTCAAAAAGGATCTGATACATCACCTGGTTCCTGCACGGTTTGGTGGGTCTAAGCCCCAGCTTGTTTATGGCTCTGAGGAGCACTTGCTGCCTACTCTGGAAATGATGCCTTGAGTGTCAACAACCCAGGTCCTACATGGTCCCAGGAAGTCACTTCACAGTGACTGACCCACAGGATGTGAACCATAGTACATCCCACTCACCTTGGCCCAGGCCAGTTTCTCCTGAATGGCAGTGTTGCTGGGCTCTACATGGCGAGCAAACTTGAGATTGTTGATGGTATATTCGTGGCCACAGTACACTCTCTGAGGAAAAAGCCAAACTCATGAGCCCTGAAGAGACCTGCTAATCCCTCCTCAAATGCCTCAGAGATGGGCCTCAAAGCCCTGAGGGCTGGGCCAGTGATAGCCAGGGAGACACCCCTTGGGACATGTATGTGAAACAACAATAAAAAGTACATTAAGAGAAAACCCATGGTTCCAGAGAAAATACCTCCACCCTCCCGCTCTTCCCTCCACACAGGGGTGATCACAGGGGGTGGGAGGTGAGATAGGACACAATGGAACAGAGTGGGAGAGCATCCAGGGAACTTGATAAGGGGCTCTGCCTACTGTGTCAGGAGGGAGCTGGCCCAGGACCTCAAGCAGGGCTTTGTACATCTCATCCGCTGTCCCTTCATAGAACTTGCCACAGCCAGCCACAAACAAGGTGTCACCTGAAAGTAGACAGCCACAGAGCAGTGAGGCCACCAGTATGACACACCCCTTCAAAAGGTGGACAGTCCACTACCAGGCGATGCTGACCACCCACCATCCAAGGGCCAAGGCTTCACTGTGTCCCCTGGGCCCAGCCTCAGATGTATCCTCCACCTAGATACCTGATAGGGCCCAAAGCTCTTGGTTCCTACTCAGCCCAAAACTTTTCCCTGAAGCTTCACCCATTGGTACCACCAGCCTCCAAAGAGCTGCTCAAACCCAAACCTTAGAGTCATGCTGACTCCTCCCTTCACTGCACAGTCCTCTCAGCGGTGGTGCCAAGGTCCCCACACCCAGCACTTGTCCCCACCTGACCAGCAGCCCTCCACCTCAGGCCTGGCTCCCTGTATCTTCCCTCATCCCAAGTACCCAGGGCCATCCTGTAACACTCTCCATGATCTCATCCACCCCACCAGGGCCCTCCAGAGCCCCTCACAAGAGACCGCAGCCCTTGAGGTGCAACCCTGCCACCCACAGATCCCACCTTCCCACCTCCACCCTTTAGACAAGGTCCCCTCTGCCTCACGCCCACCCAGTCTCTAGGCTTCCTGCTCCTGAGAATAGGCTCCATGCCAAGTGGAAGCCCACAGGCATTTGTTCTCCAGGTCCTTTCAGCAAGAGAGCCTGGGACCCCCCGACACTGACACTGACCTGCATTCCCTTCCCATCGGTGCCTGCCAAGCCTCCCTGCTGGCCCGCACAGCAAAAGCCAAGGCTTCCCCTCAGAAAAATGCTAGAGTGAAGTAGGGGGAGCCTGCGAGCAGAGCCTCAACACACATGTCAATGACCCTGCAACTTGAGTCTGGGAAATGGAGAGAGGCCAAGGAGACCCACAGGGGAGCAAGCCACTTAGGTGCAGGGATCCCGGCCAGGGACAGGAGGCACCTGCTATGTGCATACCCAGGAACTTCATGGGCCTTCTGCCACTGGGACCAGGGAAGCCAGGTCCCCATAGGCTGCATCACAGCAGCAAGGACACTAAGAGATTTGGGGGCCTCTATGTCCTTCCCTGGCAGCCATGACTACCGTTTTCCTGTACCCTGGCCTTTTGTTGTCTCTTTCTCATCAGCTGCTATGAGTGGCAGGTGGCATCCCACCTCTCTAGTAGGCCACCCTCCACCCACAAGTCCTGTGGAGCTCACTGTCATTCTTACATCTGCTGTGACCTCCTTTTCTGGGCACCTGAGCTGTTCCTGGGGCCTTGGCACTCACTGCCATGAGCTGGGATCTAAGATAGGAGATCCCAGACTACCCCAACCTTTCAAACGCAAATGTTGGCCCACTGGCCAACATCACAATGCCCTGGTCCCTCACCTAGGCCTGACCCCCAGACCACCTTCCCCTCCTCTTCCCCTAGCCTGTCAGTGCTCAGTCCTGCCCACTACATACCAGGGCCAAAGCCACACCCTTCTCTGGGCTGTCACATCCTCTGATTACATCTTAGGGGAAGGGAGCACGGCCCTGGGTCACTCGGATCTGAGCTTGAAGGCTGGGATCACCGATAATTCCACCTCTGGATGCTGCAAGCCAGCTGGGCCTCTGCTGGACAGTCCTATTTCCCACACATTGGTCCTTACTGTAGATGCCCAGACACCTTAGCTTCCCCACTGAGGACCCTATATGATTCTTCACATATTTATTATTAAAGTCACCAATAAGGCAATACACTCTCTGCCAGCTGCTGTCACACAGACAACAGTAACATCTCATGCAGGACATAGTTCAGGTCTGTGTTTGCATCAGTCAACCCTCTACACTTTCCAAACTGGGACTCAGCTTTTAACAGCACAGTCCCCTGGGACCCACCCACTCTCCCTGGTCCTGTGAACTCTGAGAGGCACTGCTTTACCACTTGACAACTGGACAGACTGATGTCCAGTAGGAAGAGGGGTACAACATACTGAGGGTTTGCCAAGCCAGGCACCAGCTGCATACTCCTCTCGCCTCAGGCTCACACAACTCAGTAGGGGGACACTTTGCTCTCACCACACACACAGGCAAAACCACTGCAGGGTCAATTTACCTACTCCACACCACAGTCAGACTAGCCCATTATGAGGCCATGGGCTGCCTCAATGTGCCCAGGGACCTGTAACCTGACTCACAGCCCCACACCTCCATCACTGCAGTAAAGACATTGAAAATGGCTGTATATTAAAAACAAAACAAAACAGAAAACAAACAAAAAAACCTTAGATCTGGGAATAATTTTGGATTTGTAGACAAGCTATAGAGACCATTCAGAGGTCCCTTATGCACCCCCCACTGATTTAGTCTTTCCCTTTCTATCTGGTATATTTGTCAAAAGTACAAGCCTGCATTCCTACATTGCTATTAACTAAACTCCACCCCAGGCTCCATGCACGTTACCCATTAACATCCTTTTTCCATGGCAGGATAAACTCCAGGAGGCCACATTGCATTCAGCCATCGTATTGCAAAACAAAATTTCACTGCAGTTACAATATCGTGATCTTAACAAACGTCTCGAAGGCTCAGAGCTTTAAACTTGACATTCACTAAAAGAGTTAAGGTGGCTAACGAGCCTGCTCTTTGCTGGGCAGGCTCAACCATTACTGCTTATCCGTGGCCACTGGCTCTTGCCACCCTGGTTGTCACATGGTGGTTACGCTTCACAGGTTCTCCAATCAGCATCAACATTATTTCATTTTCTCTCAAAAGTGGAAAAATACCTCTGATTGCTGGAAAGGCCTGCTTGCTCTGACGACGTGCTGCTCACAGTGCCCAGTGCTGGGCCATGCTTCCCAACCTGACTCGGGACCAGTCGGGACTGCAGACTGTAGCCACTACCTGAACTCATCCTGCACCACCTGAGCTTGTCTGGGCTGCCAGGCAGGCCGCTCTCAAGGTGCTTTGTGTAGCAGGGGTTGCCTACTGGCTATGCTGGGCCCAGCTCAGCTCACAGCCCATGGAGGAATGGGCAAGGTGAGCACTTGGAAGAGCATCAGTTAATTCCACATGAGGTAGATCTGAGGTTCACTGCCCTGCCCACCAGGCAGCTGTGGGAGGTAGTGGGGGCTGGGGCTGCACCCCACCATGCAGTCTCTCAAGGAAAGGCTTGTACTCAGGGCACCTGACAGTGGTCAGAGGGAAGCACAAGACCAGCCCCGCCAAGAGGTATCACTCCCCTCTACGTCCACCCAGTCTGCCTGTGCCCCACTGTGTTTAAAGTGGAGCTCCAGACTTTACCCCTAGGGCTCTGGTCCTCCTCACCCAGCCCTCTCTCACCCAGGCAAGAGAATGTTCTGCTTCTCCTCCTCTATGCCAAGAAGATTTTTGCAAAGAACGCCCAACCTCCAGCACACACACCTGAACCCTCACCTGTAAACACAGCTGGGGGCTCAGAACTGCCGGGCTTGTTCACCAAGTAGCAGATGTGTCCAGAAGTGTGACACGGTGTCGATAGACACTTGACGTTGAGAGACCCCACCTGAAACAAAGCACGCGCTGGTATGGGCTCCCAGGGCTCCCAGGCACGTGGCCTGCTGGTCCCACAGGGCTCTCACCTCAAAACCCACGCCCACCACACAGAAAGACATGGATCTTGTTGTCAACCATGGACTCAGTTCTCCAGTGCGCCCCAGGGGCAAGGACCACTTTAGGAACTGGTATTTGCTGCCGTGCAAAGCTATAAAGGGCTTATTCTGTTTTCTCCCTCAAAATCAGACCAAATCTGAACTAGGCATCTTGCTAGAAAAGATGGTTTTTCTTCTTAGGTGCTTGGCCTTCTTTTGTTTTTCTTCAGTCTCCCCCTTCCCCACCTCTTTACATGAAAAATACAGAAAAAATTGAAATGAGACGAACAGCCATATGACCTTCACCTGAGTCACCAAATGCTGATAGTTCCATCTGCAGTATGTGCTCTCTCCATACACAGGCATTTCAAGTCACACATACCCTGACAAAATGCCCCTAAACACTCCAGCTGGATCTACTAAGAAAAGAACATCTTCCTGCATAACCTTGCTATCATCACATCCAAGAAATTTAGCATCAGAGTGAGAATATGATCCCATGCAGGGTCTATATTTAAATTTCCCCAATTATCTCTAAGCAGTACCCTGTAGTTTCTTCCCTTATCTTGTCACCATTTGTGCACTGATTTGTTTGTAATGTTCTCAACAGAGGGGGCTGTCCAGGCCCAGGCAGCCCCAACAGAATGTTCTGCTTTCTCTTGTCATCTACAGGTCAGGCTGTCTCCAGAGGCCAAGCCCTTACATCCCACTCTAGGCCCCTGTGGTAACAGAGGGACACTAGGGCCTGACGTCCCTTTCTGTTGGGGCTCACTCCTCACCTGCAGTGTAGACAGGTGTGTGATCTTGTGAGTCAGGGCCCCAATCCGGTCATCGCCACCGTACACCTTCAATCCAGGCACCAGCTTGACCAGTTTCTCATTCCCACCAGCATGGTCCCTGGAAGTCAAAAAGACCTAGGGCTACTGCTAATGTGACAAGGGCTTGCTTTGCTTACTTGTAAACCCTGACCAAACAGAATTTTTTCCTTTTTATTGAATTTATTGGGGTGATATGGGTTAATAAAATTGTATAATTTTCAGGCATACAATTTTGTAATACATCACTTGCATATTGTACTGTATATTCACTATCAAACAGAATTTTTATTTGCCTCGTTGTGTTTCTCAGAAATAGAAATGTATCTTCCAACACAGAAAACTAGCCTCTTGTCTGTCATTTGACTCCACTGAAAAGGATGGCCTCAGGCCCCTATTCCTATGCCAGATTTCTGTGCCCCGGCCTCAGTAGCACTTCAGAAAGGCGGTCAGGAGAAGAGCTCTTTCCCCAGCATTATGGGGCCAGTTATAGAGCAGGGTAGGGAACATGCCAACACCCGACAATCAGCCATTCCAGCACAAGGCCAGGGCTTCTGATCACAAGGGAACATCTGCTCCTCACTACACATTCACTTATGGAATCTTCTGATAGGCCCAGAAACAGGAGGGCCCAAGATAAAAGGAGGCTGGCCCTTTCCCTCCCTCCCCTCAGCGGGACTTACACTCCGACCCGGGCTAGCCCCTCAGCTCGCTCACCACCACCACCCATACTCGGGAGAGAAGTACAGGCTAAATGCCCTAGAGCTCAGTTTAGGGCCTGGTTTAAGATTTCTGTTCTAGCATAAACATAAGGTACTGAGAAAACCCGCTAGGAAAGCGACATCTGATATAGGGCTTTCTTAGTGTGGGAGAGAGAAGCAAACTGTGCAAAGCTGGCGAAAGGGGAGGCTTCATGCAGCCATATGAAGGCCCAAGAGGCCCAAAACACAGCACAGGCAAATTTCCCAAAAGAAAAGGTAGCTGCACTAAGTAGTTCAGGCCAAGGACATAGCTGTAGACCCTGTCCCTTGGGAATTAACACCTGATGTCGCAGAGACTCAGCAACTTAGTTACATCAACCCAGGTGTTTCTATTATTTAACAAGTGTTGACCAAACTACATCCAGGTGAAAGGCCTCATTCTATTTGTATTTTTAAAAAGACGTTATTTATTTATTTTTGGAGAGAGGGGAAGGGAAAGAGAAAGAGAAGGAGAGAAATATCAACGTGTCAGAGAAATATCAGTCAGGTGCCTCTTGCACATACACCCAACAGGGATCACACCTGGAACCCAGGCAGGTGCCCTGACCAGGAATGGAACCGGTGACCTTTTGCTTTGCAGGATGACACGCCACCAACTGGCTGTGCTGGTGAGGGCAAGGCCTCATTTTATTACTGGAAGAAAGAGGCCAGGGAAGTGGCACTCCTGCAGCCTGAATTAGAGTTGATGCTATAGGGACAGGTTCATCGGAAGGCATTAGCCACCCTCGAGCAGTTATTGGGGAAAAAAAGTTCAGAACCAAATACATAATATATTTTTTAACTTTGAAGAGCTTCAAAGTTTAAAACAAATCAAAAAGAAGGACCTTGAACAGACAATTCGAGGCTTAAACCCAAACTCGAATGCTTTTTCATCATTTAACTTTTAAATTAATTTTTAAAAAATAAAGAAAAAAAGAAAAGGCCCTGGCTGGTGGCACAATGGATAGGTGCCCAACTGTGAACCCAGAGGTCATTGGTTCAATTCTCAGCCAGGGGACATAACCAGGTTGCAAGCCAGGTCTCCAGCCAGGTCTGTAGCTGGAGGCAGGTGAAAGGCAACCATACATTGATGTTTCTCTCCCTTTCTTCCTCCCTCCCTCCCTGCCCTTCTCTCTGAAAATAATAATAAATAAAATCTTAAACACACACACACACATACACACCTTTCTAAATATGGCTGCTGAATTTTAAAAACATTAATGTTTAGTCTAGTTTCTTCCCTAACACTGTGGCCAAGAGCCCATCACACAACCCAAGTGCTCTCGAGGATACTGCTACAAGTTCTCTCATTGCAGAAGGACCCACAGCAAAGCATCTCCCCAAGAAGCCCCTGAGTTACCAGACACCATCAAAGGGCCAAGGTGCTAGGGCCCAGAAAACCAAAGGAATGGGGCAAGCAGCATGGAGGCTAACACCGGAAGCCTTTTCAGAACTCTACTGGAGGCAGACTTTCAGTTGCACAATGGTCACAGTTGTTGGGCCATAAGTGATCCAGGATGCCAGCTGTGGGAGGGCCCAGACAGCATGTAAGAATCCCACCTGCCCCCACCCTCGGGGTGTGCCTGGCAAGGAGTTATCAGGCCCGATCAGCTCTGCTGCCCTGGAGGGAGCTCAGCCTCTGGAGAAGAGCACTTACCAATGGTGGTGGGTGGTAAGCAGTGTAGTCAGCTTCACACCGTGCTTTTTCACCATTTCTACAACCTGTAACCAAATGTGAGGCAGGACAGAGGCCACCATCACACTCCCAATGCTGGCTCACCAGCCTGCAAGGTGGGGGTACCCAGGGGAACCCAGGATGTGCCAGGAAAGCCAGGTCTTGTCCTGACTCTTCCAACTCAACCTAACTTCAGTAGAGTAGGGTAAAGATGGCCTTTTTCTCTTTTGATCTACTTGGCAGCTCAGTACCCCTCATCACCTCTCTAAACCCCTCAGGCCAAAAGCCTGAAGGAAGAGTGGACAGTGCAAGGACAGCTCCTGCTTCTCTGCCCAGGGACTTTGCAGACACAAGTCCCTTTCTTTCTATGCCAAAGCCTTTGATCACCCCCAAACCTTTTATTGGTCCTTTGCCCCAATAAGAGTGGCTGGGCACTAGTTAACTTATTTGTTAAAAACTAAATGGACTAATTTCCAGCTAGCTTGAGCCAAGTTGCAAGAATACCACCATTATCAAGCCCATCAGGGGATAAAGAATTGGTCCTGGGGACACACCTCCCACCTTCTGGGGCTGCACTGGGTCCACAATGGCGGCCTCCTTGGTGTCACCATCAATGATCAGGTACATGTAATTGTCCGTCAGGGCAGGCAGTACCTCAACCTTCATGGTGCTCTGTTCCACAGTCAAGCTCTTCCTCAAACCTGTGTGATGGAGGCTTCCCAGCAGGGCTGTACCTAAAGACAGAGTGCAGTTTTGGTCAGTGTCCACATGAGGCCACATCAGACGCAGACTTCAAAAAAAGCCCTCAGATCCCTGCAGTAGGGACATCCTGGCAATGTGACATCCTGGATTGATATGCGGCAAATGTCCAAGCATAAGGCTTACAGTTCAGGGTTTTTAAAGTTTCTTTGATAGAGAAGAGGATATTCTCATTTAACTACATTAGCAATGAAAATACAGAAAATGATTCACCCTCATGTTGAAGAAAATCAGCTCTTTCAGATTAATGATCTTCATTTTCTTTTTCAAAAGTTCTAAAGGGATAGAAAGGCTAGCCTTTCTATCGGCATACATGACTATTGTCAGTTCTGGGTTGTTCACAGCTGACTCAGAGAAGACCATGGAAAAAAGAACCCCAAATGAAATTGCCAAGTTGGGCTGTTTCTTACTCAGAGCACACTGCCGCCTCTCCAGCTAACACAGCCTGAGTCACCTGCAGTTACTCATAGCCTTCTTGGGCCTCCAGCCAGAAAAAAATAAATTCACTTTCAAATGGTAGGAACTAAAACCACCAGGGCCTGAGAAGCAGAGAGCTGGCCATAACTGTTCTAGATTTGGGTGTGCAAGCTACAGAATCACCTTCCAATTGAGCCAAAGGACTGTGCCAGGATGGCCAGGAGTGACAAACAGGCAAAAGCATCTTCCAACCAGCAGATAGGTGCCAGAATATTTTCAACAATGAAACTCCTATTATTCAATCTGAAAATTCATGGAGGCCCCAATAATACTTTAAATCTTAGCATGAAAAAGATTAAAACTGCATAACAAAAGGTCACAGAAGGCAGCCATGAAATTCTGGCTTGGTGCTGGGACGGGGGCCTCTTCCTCAAGGAATCCAGAAGGCATGCAGCACCTCGTCTCCAGGGGCCATATAAAAGTAGATTCAGACAGAGGGGAGAAAAAAAAAAGGGATGGATGTAATACAACAACAATAAAATAAAATAAAAAAAAAAGAAAAAGAAATTTAAAAATAAATAAATAAATAAAAGTAGATTCAACCTTATCCACCATGGCTAGGGAAAATGCCTGAACTGCAGCTTTAATGATCAGACGTAGATATCCTTTCCTTTGACAAGCAGCCAGGCATTTTCTAGGCCCTTCTCCTCATGCACAGCAGAACAAACATTTTTGTACGATTAAGTCTGTGATGTTTCACTTTCCCTGAGCACAGTGCTATCGGAGCCTGAGAGATATACTGTGCAGAGCAGTAGGGGGATGCAGGTGGGAGGAGAGCAGAAGGATAAAAACAGAAGTCCATGTCTGGAAGCATCCTCCTCAAAAGGGGATCCCATTTACGTATTTCCTGTAAAACATTATCTATACTGCCCAAGTGAAGGAAACGTTATTTACAATTGGTGCTTGGGAACCTGAGGAAGAAGGCATTACCTCTAAGGAAAGAATTTATCTGGTGCAATCACCACCAGAAGCCTTATTCCTTTTCCAAAAATTATATCACCTCGCCTGCCACAGCCTGAGAAATGCTTCTAGCTTATTGGTTTGCAAATGTGAGCTTTTGTGTAACCAAAGGGCACAGACCTACTGTATAGCATATGGTCTGGGCCAAGTACTGAGACATGGTTGGTTTGGCCTCTTTTGAATGGGGCCAGTCCTTCCACATGGTGTCAAATGGAAGCAGCCATACTCCTGGCAATTCCCTTCAGTCCCACTTACACTATCTGTCCAACTTCTGACACTAAATCCTTAGCCCTGACACTTTGATGAATTTCCGTAAATGGAAAAAACAGGTTCTTTCCTTAGTAATGGTGACACCTGATCCACTCCAGAACCTTGACTATTTTCAGTGGGATTTTGAAATGGCCAAGGGTACATTCTCTGCTGTTTAATCTGTCTATCTAGTGCCCTCCCACCATTTAGCTAACTGTTAATGAGGTCTCAGGGACTGGGGTTAACTTACTGCCCCTTTTGCTACATCAGCCAATAAAATGTCATAAAATAAAGAAAAGGAGATTTCAAAATAAAGGCCACTCAGTGGATAGGCACCAGTCTGTGAACCCAAAGGTTGCTGGTTCGATTCCCAGCCTCGGCACAGAACCAGGTTGCAAACCAGGTCTCCAGCCAGGTCCATGGCTGGAGGCAGGTGAAAGGCAACCATACATTGATGTCTCTCTCCCTCTCTGCCTCTCTCCCTTGCCCTCTCTCTGAAAAATAATAAAATCTTTTTTTAAAAAAATAAATAACATGGATGGAACTGGAGTGTATTATGCTTAGTGAAATAAACCAGTCAGTGAAAGACAAATACCATATGATCTCACCCATTACAGGACAATAATGAACAAAACAAACAACAAGCAAAACAACCAGATACATAAATACAACAAATAGACCTTCAGTGGGCAGCGGGGAGAGGGGAGGAAGAGGCAAAGAAGGGGAGCAGTTCAGTCAAGGAACTAGTATGGAAGAACCATGGACATGGACAACAGGTGGGATTGACTTTGGGGGGAATGGGTGGGTGGGGAGGGGGACAGAGGGGAGTAAAAAGGGGATGGATGCAATACAACAACAATAAAATTAAATTTTAAAAAAAGTAAAAATAAAGCAAAAAATAAAAATAAAAATACATAAAGGCCAAATATTCCAACAAAGAGGTTAGACTCTAATTTGACAGCTGGAGGGCAAGCCCTTGGGGGCCAGTGTATCCAACGCCTCTCATTTTAGAAGCGCTGATGAGAAGACAGCCAGGGAAGGCCAGAGTCCCACAGATCACAGGACCCAGTCTTGTTGGAATTGCAAGCGTTGCTCCAGGGTTCTCCCCTTTCACACCACTTTAGAATCCATGCCTCAGGTTCTTGTCAGCCAAAGCTCAAATGAAAAGGTAAGATTTAATTTGTGAAGAATTCACACAGCATCCCTCGGGCTCTAGGCAGTCACATCACCCAAGGGCATTAGAAATAGGGATTTGTGGAGTGGGAGGGTGGAAATATGTGGGGACCCCCCCTCCCGGAGCCCCACCCAGCATCAAGGAAGATGAAGGCTCCTGGGCTGACCATAGGGAGGCCGGGCCGAGGGCTAGGAAACACAGTCTCCTTACCTACCACAAATCCTTCAGCAACCCCAGCAGACCAGTTACCCCCCACTCAGCCCTCTCATACTCTGACCCAACTGCTGTGCAGCCTTTCTCTACCCCAAACCGCCTGCCCGCCACCGTTAGCCAGGATTAAAAATTCTACGTCAATAAAAATACGTCAGCTGCGGCGGCCCGAGGACTGCCTGCCGCCACATTGGCGCGGGCCCGCGGACTGCGTTGGCGCCCAACGCCCGGCTGCGGGCAGCGAGCTGCGGGCTGCCAAGGCTTCTGGAATGCCTCAGGGAGCGCTGCTGGCCTACCCACCGCCGCAGGGCTACGACAGCCCGCAGGACCCTCAGACCCAGCCAGTCCCCGCCCCCAGGTCACCACAGCTTTTACCTCTGTCCCGGCCTCGACCAGACTCTGCCGACTTACCCAGGCTGAGGCGGGCGCAGGCGGCTCCTAGTGCGGTGAGACTCCGAGGGCGGAGAAGTGGACCCAGCACCATGACAGGGAGCTGACAGGCAGCTCCGCAAGGCGCTGGCCGGTCGCACACAACTGCGTCGCGGTGTCACGGCCAATCAGTGCCCACCTCGCGCCTCCGATTCCACCCCGCCCACCTCTCGACCAATCAGTGCTCGCATCCAAACCTGTGCCTCACCCCCGGGCACCCAGTGGGCTGGAAGCAAGGAAGTGGTTGCAGCCCAACAACATTAGAACCTCCGCCTCTCCGGGGACCTGGCGGGTGTTCTAAGGCCGGGGAATCCAGAGACAGCTACAAGACGGCTGCTCCGCGGAGCTTGAGCGCCGGGACCCCGGAGCACCTGACAGAGCGCGAACAGAACGAGCAGTCGCGGTAGGGATTGCGCTCCAAGATAGTTTGTCCTCTCTGCGTTGCCATAGACGGCAGGGGCCCAGCCCCAGCCAAATCCACTAGACTGTAGGGTCACCTGGCTGGAACCATGGCGACTTGCAGGCCTCTGTCTCGCTTCTGGGAGTGGGGGAAGAACATCGTTTGTGTGGGCAGGAACTACGCGGACCACGTCAGGGAGATGCAGAGCTCCGTGCTCAAGGAGCCGGTGCTCTTCCTGAAACCGTCCACCGCCTATGTCCCCGAGGGCTCGCCAATCCTCATGCCCACCTACAGCCGGAACCTGCACCACGAAATCGAGCTGGGCGTGGTGATGGGCAAGAGCTGCCGCGCGGTCCCGGAATCCCGGGCCATGGACTACGTGGCGGGTTATGCACTATGCCTGGACATGACCGCAAGGGATGTGCAGAATGAATGCAAGACGAAGGGGCTGCCCTGGACTCTGGCCAAGAGCTTCACAACCTCCTGCCCCGTCAGCGCGTTCGTACCCAAAGAGAAGGTCCCTGATCCTCACAACCTGAAGCTCTGGCTCAAGGTCAATGGCGAACTCAGGCAGGAGGGTGAGACGTCCTCCATGATCTTTACCATCCCCTACATCATCAGCTACGTTTCTGGGATAATGGCTTTGGAAGAAGGAGATATTATCCTGACCGGGACTCCAAAGGGAGTTGGCCCTGTTAAAGTAAACGATGAGATCCAAGCTGGCATACATGGGATCGTCAGTATGAGATTTAAGGTGGAAAGACCAGAATATTGAGCCTATACAAAAACATCCCTAACTTCCTAAGTTTCAGAAGAGAAAGGAGCTGGACAGAAGTTAGCTAAAGTTATTTAAAATGACAAACCTTTAATAAGAAACCAATTTTTAAAGATGATTTGATTGGATTGCTATGCCTCAACTCAGGAAAGATGGAAACTCGTAAGAAAAACGTCATCTAGAAGAGCTGGGTCAGAAATGGAAAAGAAGAAAAGAGTGCCTGTTTGTCTTCTAGGAAACATCATAAAGTATTTATGATGTTTCCAACAAGGAGAATTTATTAAACAACAGTTCAGAAGACTTACTCTCCTAAAATTGAACTGGGGAAGACTTTGCAGTGAGTCATTCTGGGATCAGTAGTTCAAGAATTAAAATATGCAAAGGAAGTTGAAAAGCATGTTTCAAATCATTGTGTCCCATATTTCCTTGATCATGGTAATTATATGGAGGTTTTTGTAAAAATATATTTTCAAATTATTGGTTTATACTAGGCCCACTGTATTATTAGCAGAATTAATCTTCGGTACTCCAAGTGATTCTTACGAAATGTGGAAAAACATTCCACATAATCAGTTAACTGAAAACTTTATTTAATAAGTTAATAAATGATTGATCTCATTCATTTGTACCTTGGCTCATAGATTATGAATTTACGAGATAACTTTTGAAAGTATTGTTTTCAAATAAATACACTTTTTTGTGTGGCCTAAGAGCATGCTTTTTTCCCTTTTAATAAAGGCTAGGAAGGCTATTTCCTTATTAAGAGGGTTCAGGCAGCGGTCACTGACCTTCAGCCTGGTGAGCGCTGTGCTTTGTTAACAGTTAATCAGCATCTCTACCTCCTGACCAGAAACAAAGAGGCTTTAGGGAAGTTGAGTGCCTGGGAGTACTACTTTTGCTTTCACCTGCTTCTCTAAAAGCAGGCTAGGCAAACCCTGGCCAGGTTGCTCAGTTGGTTAGAGCCTCATCCTGTTGAGGGTTGAATCCCTTAGTCTGCATGTACCTAGGTTTTGGATTCCATCTCCAGGTGTGGTGTGGGAGGCAACAATCGATGTTCCTTTCACATTCATGTATTCATGTGTCCCTCTCCCTCCCCCTCTAAAATCGGTTAACATACCCTTGGGTGAGAATTATTTAAAAAACAAAACAAAACAGGAAGATGCACAGCACAGTCATCAGAGTACTGGGTAGAAAGAATCCTTTAGGCTCAGGCAGGACTCCTACTGTTAGTGTAAACAGGAGACCTCTGCTGGCCCAAGAAAGTTTCCAACATCTAATTAACAACTAACATTGAGCCCTTGCCTAGAGTTTTCCATGTATTATTTAACCCTCTATAAAGCTGTGAAGCTGGTATTACTACCATTCCTGTTATACAGATGAAGTCAATTTAGAGGCTAGCCAGTCAGGCTGGCTCTCCACCCACTAAGCTGAGTGACGGAGCCAAGATGTAACCCAAATATGCCAAGACCAGAACCTGAAGTCTTGATTACAATGTAGACTGCATCTTTTTTTTCTTTTTTTTTTTAAAGATTTTATTTATTTTTAGAAAGAGGGGAAGGGAGAGAGGCAGAGAGGGAGAGAGACATCGATGTATGGTTAGACTGCATCTTTTAAGTAGATATATAAAAAGTCACAAATGTTTAGGTATTATGCAACCCCATATTTATAATTTATAATGAGGCATTCCCATAATATTGCATTTATCAAATGTTGTGCTATCATAACTTTTTTAACCTTTTAAAATAGTTTTATTCATTAAACAAAATTTTATTCCTTATATCTTTAGAGAGAAGAGCAGGGAGGGTGGAAGAAAGGGAGACAAATATCAAGTATGTTTGCTTTTCACCTGCCCGCAGCTACAGACCTGGCTGGAGACCTGGCTTGCAACCTGGTTACAGGCCCTGACTGGGAGTCGAACCAGCAACCTTTGGGTTGATAGGCAGCACCTATTCACTGAGCCACCAGCCAGGGCCTTAAGGTTTTGTTATTGTTTTATTACAGTTGTCCCCAAATTCCACCATTGCTCTCCCCTGCCTGGCTCATTCCCTCTCCCTCAGTCAAGCCCCACGCTTTTGTCCATATCCATGGGTCATTTATACCTGTTCCTTAACACCCTTCCCCTTCTTTCCCCCCTTATTCCCCTCCCCACTTCACTATGGTTTCAGTCAGTCTGTTCCTTGTTTCTATGCTTCTGGTTCTATTTTGCTTCTTTGTTTTTGTTCACTTGATTCCACTTATAGGTAAGATCATATAGTATTTGCCTTTCACCACCTGACTTATTTCACTTAGCATAATATTCTCCAGTTCCATCCATGCTGTTGCAAAAGGTAGGCATTCCTCCTTTGTGCTGCATAGTATTCCATTGTGTAAATATACCAAATTTTTTTTAAAAAACATTTTATTTAATTATTTTTAGAAAGAGGGGAAGAGAGAGAGGTAGAGAGGGAGAGAGACATCAATGTATGATTGCTTTTCACCTGCCTCCAGCCACAGACCTGGCTGGAGACCTGTTTTGCAACCTTGTTATGTGCCCTGGCTGGGGAATCGAACCTGCGACCTTTGGGTTTGCAGGCCGGCGCCTATACCAAATTCTTTTGATCCGCCTGTTTACTGATGGGCACTTACGCTATTTCCAGCACTTGGCTATTGTAAATAACACTGCTATGAAAATTGGAGTGCATAGGTTCTTTTGAGTAGGTGTTTCAGGATTGTTAGGGTATAATCCCAGCAGTGGAGAATCACTGGATCAAAAAGGCAGTTCCATTTTTAGTTTTTTGAGGAAATTTCATACTGTTTTCCACATTGGCTGCACCAGTCTGCATTCCCACCAATAATACACTAGGGTTCCATTTTCTCCACATCCTTACCAGCTCTTCTTGTTTGTTGATTTGTTAATGAGGGCCATTCTGATCAGTGTCAGATGGTATCTTGTTATAGTATCAATTTGCATCTCTCTAATGGCTAGCAATGTTGAGCATCCTTTCAATGTCTTATAGGCCCTCTGTATTTCCTTAGAGAAGTGTCTGTTTAGGTTCTTTACCCGTTTTCTAATTAGCTTGTCTATCTTTCTGGTATTGAGTCATATGAGTTCTTCATATGTTTTGGAGATCAAACCTTTGTCTGAGGTATCCTTGGCAAATACGTTTTTCCATATGGTTGGTTCCCTTTTCATTTTCATGATGTTTTCTTTAATCATGCAGAAAATTTTTAATTTGATGTAGTCCCATTTGTTTATTCCTTCCTTTATTTTCCTTGCTGTAGAGGATATATCAGTGAAAATGTTGGATATCTGAAATTTTACTGCCTGTTTTCCTCTAGGACTTTTATGGTGTCATGACTTATGTTTAAGTCTTTATTCTTTTTGAGTTTATTTTGATGTATGATGTAAGTTGGTGGTCTCATTTCATTTTTTTCCCCACATGTACCATTCCAGTTCTTCCAACATCATTTGTTGAACAAACTATTTTTACTCCATTTTATACTCCTGTCTCCTTTGTCAAATATTAATTGATCATAGGGGCATAGGGGCTTTCTATTCTGTTCCATTGATCTATGTGTCTGTCCTTATGCCAGTACCAGACTGTTGTGATTATATTAGCCTTGTAATATAGTTTGATATCAAGTATTGTGACCTCCTACTTTGTCCTTCTTTTTCAAGATTGCTGAGGATATTTGGCATTGTTTTTGGTTCCATGTAAATTTTTGAAATATTTGCTTTAAACCTGTGAAGTACATCATTGATATTTTAATAGAGATTGTGTTGAATCCTATAGATTGCTTTACATAGTATTGATATTTTATTTATTTATTTTTAAAAAGATGGGGAGAGTGAGAGAAACATCGAAGTGCAAGAGATACAGTGATTGGTAGAGGGAGGAGGAACATTAAGAATGAGGAATGAGCCCTGGCTGGTAGCACAGTGGATAAGGCGCCGGCCTGCGAACCCAAAGGTCGAAGGTTCGATTCCCCAGCCAGGGCACATAACCAGGTTGCAAACCAGGTCTCCAGTCAGGTCTGTGGCTGGAGGCAGGTGAAAAGCAACCATACATTGATGTCTCTCTCCCTCTCTGCCTCTCTCTCCCTTCCCCTCTTTCTAAAAATAATGAAAATCTTTAAAAAAAAAAAAAAAAAAAAAAAAAGAATGAAGAATGAAAAACGGTAACACAGGGAAAAATTCAAATTTAAAATGAAATAGGGAAGGAATGGAGGAAAGCAAAATGAAGTAGGAGAGGGGAATGGTAAAATTTGAATACAAAAATAGTGATGATTAGAAATAAAATTGAAGAAATGCCACAACTACCATATTAATAACCAACTCATAAAGACTGAGAAAGATGGAGAGAGAATAAGGATATTTTAAGAATGGGGAAAAGTCCCTGGCTGGTGTGGCTCAATGGATTGAGTGCCAACCTGTGAACTAAAGGATTACTAATTCAATTCCCAGTCATGGCCCATGCCTGGGTTTCTGGCCAGGTCCCCAGCTGGGAGTGTGTGAGAGGCAACCAATCTATGTTTCTCTTGCACAGTTCTCTCTCTCTCTCTCTCTCTCTCTCTCTCTCTCTCTCTCTCTCTCTCTCTCAATAAATTAAATAAAGTGAAAAAGAGAGTGAGATAGCTAATGACAAGAAAAATGGTTTTGAGAGGCTGGAGGGGAGAGAAATGGAGTGCAGAATTGAAACAAGTCATAGCAAGAGAAAATAAAATGTAAAACAAAAGAGGAAAGAAGGTAAGATGAAATAAGACGGGAGGAGCAAAATATGAAATTTGAAATAAACATAATATAAAAACTAGTAACCTAATAGGCACAACTTTGAAAAATAAGAAATGAATGTTTATAAGCTGTGCAGGATAGGAAATAACACAAATCATGAAGGCTGCAGTGGAATTCATCTCAATAGAATCTAGTGTTTACCACTATTTTATCTTTCTGGATCCACTTTTAGTGATGTCATATAGTGTCCCAGTCTGGCTCTAGGCAGACTGTTCAAGACTACCAGCAATCCAGTATGTGACTGTCTCCTTCAGCTTTCCCTCTAGTCAATCTGTAATAAGCAGTCAAGCTTAAGCATCACAAGGTGAGGCAGAGTAATTGCTGCAGGCAAAGCCATTGCTTCCCCTCAGGCTGATGCCACTTGGAGGGGGACTGCTCTGCCTGGGCAAGATGGCTCCTGCAGTATAGGGAATGACTCAGCACAGGGATCCTGGTGGCTGTTCCCTCAGTTCTCTCCCCAAAGCCACCCCTCACCCGACTGTCCTCAAGCATCTCTAGTCCACTTGGCTCCCACTCTTTGCCAGAACCCAGGGTAAGTGGCTCTGTACCAGTCACATTGTGGTAAAGTAGCTTCTTCTGTCTCTCTGTGGGTATAAAGATTCTCTCCAGTTATTCAACTGGTTATTCCTGGTAACTCCTTTGTAAGTTAGTTGTAATTGCAGGTTGGTATTGGGAGGAGGCTATTGTAGCCTCCACTTACTCCCTGCCATCTTGGATCCTCAACTTTTTACCTTTTAATAAAGTTTCTTTTTTTTTTTTCTTTTTTTTAAAGCATATTTTAAAAAATATTTTATTTATTATTTTTAGAGAGTAGAAGGGAGAGAGGGAGCAAGACATCAATGTATGGTTGTCTTTCACCTGCTGCCAGCCATGGACCTGGCTGGAGACCTGGCTTACAACCTGGTTATGTTGCCCTGGCTGGGAATGGACTCAGTGACCCTTTAAAATTTCTTTTTTTAATTGCTTAAGCCATACACGTTTATTACAGAAGAGTTAAATATATGCATAAGCCTAAAAAACAAAAATACCCAACATTTTATCTACCCACAGACACCCAAAGTTCAGCATTTAGTGTGCATTCTACTAAATATGGATGTAATTGTAACTTTTAGTACATCATTTACTTATACAACTTTATAACCTAGTTTTTTCACCATATAGTGCAACTATCTATGTTAGTCTGCCCATTTCTATAGCACTATTTTCAGTGACTGCATAAATGAAGTCAGTTCTTTATTCCTGACCATTGAGATTGTAATTGTTGAACAGTAGAATCAGCCCACTGTTATTTCCTTGGCTAGGTTCCCATAAGTAGAAGGGTTCAATCAAGGTGTACTCATATTGAAAGTGTAATAGTCCAGTTAGCAGATACAAGGTTCAGCTGAGACAAGCCTGCCAAACTGACAGACTTGAAAGTAAGCTAAAGGTAGTCACTCCCTTGGGTGGCACAAGCCAACACCCAGAGAGTGTATGGTGCCCCTGAGTCAATGTTCACCACAGTGGTTCAAAAACTTTGTCACAGACAGCTGACAACAGCATTTCAGGTGTAGCACACAGAGTCCTTGGCTACAAGAATAAAAAACTGGTAGAAAGACTTGTGGTCAAGATGAAAGTGTATTCACCTCCTCCTGCAACTATAGTAAGAATTATAATCAGATCTCAAAAACAAGTAACACCTGGAACCATCAGAAAACCAAGCTGTATGGAAGTCTGACCAAGGATTTAAAGAAGCCACATACACCCTGGCTGGTGTGGCTCAGTAGATTGAGCTCTGGCCTGTGAAAGGGTCACTGGCTCAATTCCTAGTCAGGGCACATGCCTGGGTTGTAGGCCAGGTCCCCAGTTGGGGGCATGTGAGAGGCAGCCCTCTATGAGAGGAAAACAAAAACACCTTGACGTTTCTCTCTCTTCCTTCCCCCTTCCCTTCTCTCTAAAAATACATAAATAGATAAAGTCTTTGGGTGGGGGGCACATTCATCCAGACAGGTAGAAGGGACGGAATCACAGAGATGGGGCAGAAAGTGCAGAGAGGAGATCATGGCAGTGGTGGAACAGACTGTCCCACATTCATGCGTGTTTAACATTTTGTATAATAAGGGCTTGGTGATGATGGACTCCTTTAGCTTTACCTTGTCTGGGAAGCACTTTATTTGCCCGTCCATTCTGAATGGCAGCTTTGCTAGATAGAGCAATTTTAATTGTAGGTCCTTGCTTTTCATCTCTTTAAATGTTTCTTACCAGGCTCTTCTTGCCTGCAAAGTTTCTTTTGAGAAATCAGCTGATAGTCTTATAGGAACCCCTTTGTAAGTAACTCTCTTCTTTTCTCTTGCTGCTTTTAATATTCTCTCTTTATTGTTAGCCTTTGGGATTTTAATTATGATGTGCCTTTGTGTTGTTCGATTTGGATCTAGCTTGTTTGGGACTTTCTGTGCTTCCTGAATTTGTATGTCTCTTTCCTTTGCCAAATTTGGTAAGTTTTCCTTTATTATTATTATTTTTAAAAGATTTTATTTCATTATTTTCAGAAAGAGGGGAAGGGAGAGAGGCAGAGAGGGAGAGAGACATCAATGTATGGTTGCATTTCACCTTCCTCCAGCCACAGACCTGACTGGAGACATGGTTTGCAACCTGGTTATGTGCCCTGGCTGGGGAATCGAACCTGCGACCTTTGGATTCGCAGGCCGGCACCTTATCCACTGTCCTTTATTATTTTTTTAACATGAGTTTTCAATTTCTTGCCCTTCCTCTTCTCCTTTTGGCATCCCTATGATTCAGATGTTGGCATGTTTGAAGTCATCCTGGAGGTTCCTAACCCTCTCCTCATTTTTTGTTTTTGTTTTTAATTCTTGTTTCCACTTTCTGTGGTGGTTGACTATTTATTTATTCCTTTTGTTCCAAATCATTGATTTGAACACCATTTTCCTTCCCTTCACCATTGATTTTGTGTGTATTTTCCTTTGTTTCACTTGGCCTAGGCTTCACTTTTTCTATTATGTGTTTATTATACTTAAGCATTTCTGCCAAGTCTATGAGCATATTTTTTAAAAATTTTATTGTTGTATTACATCCATCCCCTTTTTGCTCCCCTCTGTCCCCCTGCCCACCCACCCATTCCCCCCAAAGTCAATCCCACCTGTTGTCCATGTCGATGGTTCCTTTATACTAGGTTCTTGTCTAAGCTGCTCCCCTTCCTTGCCTCTTCCTCCCCCCTCTCCCCAACCCCTTTCCCCCTAACCACTGAAGGCCTATTCACTGTATTCATATATTTGGTTCTGTTTTGCTTGTTGTTAGTTTTGTTTATTATTGTCCCGTAATGGGTGAGATCATATGATA